>JADIOT010002693.1:34926-57542 GCA_018343995.1 Waltiozyma sp. UFMG-CM-Y6624
GAAGGGTTTTTTTTTTTTTTTTTGAATAGTTAAGTATGAAATCATCTCCATAAATTTGATATTTGTAATTGGAAATTCAAACTTTTAACCGCCCAACAACAGATTACAGATTAACCCTAAATCAAATGACAGAAAAATTTCCCCTGCAAATGTTATTTTTGACACTTTCTAAGTTAGTGTGGAGAGAAAGTCACATATGTTTATCTTAAAAAAAAAAAAAGGATTATTATGAATTTTAACACAGGAATAATTTCGTTGTTGTTTTTAATCAAAGAAAAACTCAAATAAATTTACTGGTCTTTCAAAATAAGACAGAAAGAAAAAAAAAAAAGATAACAAACCCGATATCTAATCTCTATATAAATCATTTCTTTGCCACTAAAAAAAGAATTTCAAGATCTCGTGCTGCCGCTGCCGCCGCCCTTCTATCTTATCCACACATACAACAAAATTTTTAACTTCCAAAACAATAATGGCAACATCCACAGGGTTTCAAAGGGTAGTACAATTATTTTGGGATAAAGATCTAGAAAATACTGATAATTTGAACCCTATTATAGTTCTAGGTAAATCCTATGTCACACATCTTCATAGCAATCATTCCACTGCTGCTGCTGCTGCTAACTCCAAGGACATCAATCAACCAAAGGAAAAACCTGAACAAATACAAGAACAACAACAATCACCACCAGAAACATTCCATGACCTAAGACAATACTTTGCACGTCTCAAGATCCCTACTCAATCCACTTCTTTAATCAGTTCTACTTCTTGGCCTTCAGATTTCATAAAGGACATATACACACGAATTTGGTTCACATATCGTACTAGATTTCCACCAATTGCAAGCGACACAGATGGACCGTCACCAATAACACTACAGAATATTATTTTCAGAGGTCAAACTGCAGATCTTAATGCTGATCAATTCACCACTGATTGTGGATGGGGATGTATGATTAGAACAGGACAAACGTTATTGGCTAATACACTTTTGAATTTAAAATGTGGAAGAGAATATCAATATATTCCTGGTGAGGTCAATATAGAACATGATAATATTGTGAAGATGTTTGTCGATGATCCTGGATATCCATTTTCTATACACAATATAGTTGAGAAGGGGAAACTGTTATCTGGGAAGAAAGTAGGCGAATGGTTTGGACCTTCAGCTACAGCAAGAAGTCTTCGGGCCCTTTGTGGAGAGAACAAAGAAATGGTTGGTTTGAACGTATATATTGGGTCAGACAGTGGGGATATTTATGAAAAGGACGTGTTTAAAATCGCTTGTGAAGATGATGACGAAGAGGAAGGAGTATTTTCTCCAGTTTTGATTCTTCTTGGTGTCAGATTGGGTGTCGAAAATATTAATAGTGTCTATTGGTCCAGTTTGCAAGATTTATTAAATATGCCTCATAGTGTTGGTATATCTGGTGGCAGACCTTCTTCTTCACATTATTTCTTTGGGTATCAAGGAGACTATCTTTTTTATCTTGACCCTCACGTTGCACAACCTGCACTTAAAGTCAATAACGAGAAAGATGGCAATTTATTTGACTTTGAGACTGTTCATACTAAGAAGATCCGCAAAATCCATATCTCAGAGATTGATCCTTCAATGCTTATCGGGCTTTTAATCAAAGATGAGGAACAATGGTGGGATTTCAAGAAGCGAATTCAGAAAGGATGCGATAAGAACAAAATTATCCACATTTCTCCAGATGAATCGCCAGATGTATACTGCTCTGCAAGGAGACCTTCCTTTGTGGTTATTGATAACGACAGTGATGATTTCATTGATGTTGGGCTGGAGTATGGAGAGATCAATGAGCAAGAAGAAGAAGAGGAAGAAGAAAGAGAAGAAGAAGAAAAAGAAGAAGAAGAAAAAGAAGAAGCTGAAAAAGAAGAAGAAGAACCTGTGGTAGTGGTTGTCACTGGTACAAAAGAAGCTGTGGATGGAATGATGAATGTCAATAAAAGCAGTGATAGTATTACTGTGGTTGAAAACGAAGAATTACAAGTGATAACAGCAGGCGATGCAAAAACAGAGGAAATTGATTCTTCGGGAGACAGATCATCAATTGTTTTAATTGAAAAAACCACCACAGTATCTGAAGAAGAATTCACTAAATCATCAGAAATCTCACCATCACCAGAATTCTTACAACAACTAGAATTTAGTGAGACTTCAGGCTCGTTTGAAAATTTCACGAATTCTATTAAGGACGATTATGAGAACATCGAGGCAGGTTTAGTGGACACACTTCAAGAAGAAATTTGTTGTGTAGAGAAGGAAGACATCACTTTAGAAAAAGATGAATAAGAAGTTGAAGCTTGAGGGCAAAAAAAAAAGAAAAAAAAAAGATTGATGTATATTATTCCCCTTCCGATGTTAATATTCCCATTATTGTTGATTCTGTTGAGAATAATAGTGCTGTTAGTATAGTTCAATATCTAAATTATATAAATTGATAGAACCATCATATTTATTTATATAAAAAACCTATATATACCTTATAGAACTATAAACTTGCTAAACTTCCTTTATTAGCCTTTCTGAACTGTTTCTTACCAGCTATACCCAAGTCATCCTCTAATGCAACAACAACACTCTTATCAGTACCAAACATAAAATTATCACCAACAACATTTGATCCGTATCTCTTGATAAGATATTCGGCATCGTTACCTGTTCCTTTTTTCAACACTTTCTTCAACGACCAGGTAATTGCATATGGACCTGTAGATGTCACAATTGTCGACTCTTTGACATCATCACCCACCCCAGTGTTAAATGAGGCCTTAGTGAAACTGACAGAGTGACCTGTGATTTCCTTTATATGTGCCACATGTTCAGGACGTAAACGTAATATCCTCATCTTTGGTACCTTATCTTTGCCAAAGGATTTCTGAAATCCCAAAAGTCTCTTTTTGTTCTTAACATCAAAGTCTGGGAGTAACATATCAATAAGAATCAAGTATGTCTCACAAGTTGCAAGAACCCATCTCCCATCTTTCGAGACATCCATGAAAAGAATCTTATCACCCAATGCTGGAATTAAAGATTTAGCGCTTATTCCTAATTTATCAAATAATCGAATCTCACCCTTTGTTGATGCAACAGCAACGTAACCTTGTTCTGTAGTTGTTAGTGTGGAGAAATCGGTATTTTTGAAATAAGATTTCGATTGATTTGGAACAATTTTGTCTAATGTGGAAAGACGTGGATCTAATAGTGCAAGTGATTGTGATGTTAATGTTAAAAATGTCTTGTCGGAAGTCATCTGGTTCAATTTGGAGCGTGGAGTAAAATCCACAATTTCAGAATATGGATTGAGCTGCCATTCTTCGACAACTTCGCCACGGTTAAGATCCATTCTGTACAACTTATTTGAAACCAGGTCATTCTGAAGAATCAACGACGAGTCTTGTTCGTGAAGTTTCATCTTTGTAGGAATGAAAGGCTTTTTATCAATTGTTAGATTCTTTATTGCCGTGGTTAGTTCCATTTCCTCGTCTGAATCATTGTGATGTTTGAAAATACCGATATTGTTCCCGTTAGTTAGATATGTCCTATCGTTGGTGTATGATATAGTAAGGTTTTTGTTCTTTGAAGGACGGTAGAATCGTTGCTCTTCATCATCCGAATCGGAGACTGATTTCTTCCTAATGTTCGATTTGGTAATCATGGTCTCCTCCTCATCTTCAGTGTCACTGTCTTCTGCAAATTCGTCTGCATCATCATTTTCATCAAAATCAGTCTTGAATGCATCCAGATTGTACAACCTATCAATGTCTGCAACGTTCTCCCATTTAATCTGATTTAATCCCTCGTAGGAAGCCTTCATATATCCTGTTTGAAACTCTAATAGATCTTGTTTGGTCTTAAATCTTAATAACCATGAAACTAACTTACCTTCAGGGTCATTAGCATTGAAAATGAACGAAAGTGAATCATAGTTAAAAATCGGACTAGTTTCTGAAGAAATCACAGTTTGAATTGAAAGATCTTTGCATTTGATGGAAAGCCAGTACCTCCAATTGCTCATATCAAGAACTTGAACTTGACTCGTTTCTGAAACCAACTTAAATGTCTCTGTATTGATATCGTATAGACGTAACTCAGCCACACTGTTAACAATTTCTTCCCCATGAATTTTTGCATTTGCTTCCAAGCCCTGAGTTTTAAATGTGACTGGAAGTGATTGCTTAATTAAAGGAGAAGTTAAAGGCTCCTTAGCATCTTCAAAGAGATCATCGTCATCATCTTCTTCATCATCATCATCTTCTTCTTCTTCTTCTTCAGAAAAAAAATCCGAAATTGGATCTTCATCAGGTTCAGCTTCATCAACTTTAGCAAATTCTTTTTGAAGAATATCAGAACTAACGCCACTTGATTCTTTGCCATACTTGGCCTCATAACAACAGCGATAAATACATCTCATAAACCCTAAAACATCTGCACTACCAACTGATTCATCAACTACAAATTCAAACGATTCCCCATCACCCTCATCATCATTCAACCAAGTAATGCATTGAATCCCCACCATATTAGCACTCACATTGGTCTTATAATCACAACGAATTTTAATACTTTCTTGAATCCTAAACATTCTGACATCCTCCTCTTCTATCTCGTTGCCTTCACTATCAGAATCATCATCATCGTCTAATTTCCCTGGTTGTTCATCTTCTTCGTATGCTCTCTTTACGACTAGTAGATATTCGTAAGGAGTAGATGTCCCACGAATTGAAAGAATGGCGTCTGTGTAAATACATTCTGTACTGGATTTGGGGGAATTGGAGGCACGTTGAAGATAGAGTTGGCCCTTTGGAATAATAGATATTTGGGATTGAGGCGTTGGATTAAGGAGCCTTTTTAGAAAGTTCATAAGCTTATTGGTCTAATCTATGGTAAGATATTTGAAGGTAAAGAGATTGGATATGTATAGATATATTTTTACATTTATTTTTAATTTACCAAGGACTTAAAGTTGCCACATTTTTACTTTATCAATAGTACCCGTGAATCTGTCAAAGGAAATTGAGTTCCGAGCCATTAAAGTATCAGGTGATGATTATGATCAGTCGGAATGCGGGTTTACAAGGAGTATTTTTTTTTCTTAAGCCAAAGTACTACACCACCTAATTTATCTAGTTCATTATCACAGATTTTGTTTCTCCCCAACCTTATCACTGTCTCTAACGCTTATGTTTTTGCCTTATAAAAGATGTGGAATTTCTGGTCTTTCGTCTATTAACTCAGTAACAGTACGAACTTTCCACGGTACAACCATTTCAACATATCTCAAACAAAAACAATCACATAAACCAAAAACTTTGGAACAAAGCCTGAAGGATTCCAAAGCACAATATAAGACCTCCAACGACGCTCTACAAGCCACTGAATCCAAAACTAAGACTAAGAACAAATCCACAATTCATAAATTAACGCAACTTAGTCCAGAAATTCCATCAGATTGGAAATCAAACCCATACCTTCCAGAATGGAAACGTTCTAAATACAATCAAGCCACAAAACATCCAGAGGGTTGGTCGCCACTCAAGAGACTCTCTCGTGAACAGATGCAATCGGTACGATTCCTCAAACAGACATATCCAAGTATAACTCTCTCGGAATTAGCTGATCAGTTTGAGATCTCATCTGAAGTCATCAAAAAGATTCTTGCATCTAAATGGAAACCACAAACTGAGGAAGAAGAAGAAAGACTAAAACAGAGATGGTTGAACAGAAAACTTAGAGTAAAGGAGGATATTCAAAGGAAATTGTATTCTTTAGAAAATACTAGTAAGAATGATAATGGTGAATTTAAGAATCAATTGATGATTAAGTCAAGGAATTTGGTACGGATTTCAACTGATCATTCTTTCAATGCTAAAGCTAAGATTGTGAGTCATCCCAGACGTGAAGAAAATCTGAAGTATAAAGGAGATTCCATAAATGGTGAAGAATACGAAAGAAGGAGAAAGGAAACAAGGGCAAAAGAAAGATTGTTTAATCTGGATAGAACTTCTTTGAGAAAGACAAGGTTCTAAGATCATGAGAGATATTCGAATTATTTCTGAAGAAGAAGAAAAAAAAGAAGAAAAAGAAAAAGAAGTAGAAGAAGAAGAAGAAGATTAACCAGGGAATTGTGTAAATACATATAAAAAAAATAGAATCCAATTAATATAAAGAATATGGATCTTCAAATAAATATTAAACCTGACCAGTCAAATACCACCCTTTAATGACCCTAATTTCATCCTTTAAGACACCAGCCTTACTATTACTGAACTTATCAGTCTTAAACAACTTCAAATCTGAATAATAACCAACACGACCTTCGAATTTTCTCACTTGGTAAAGCATAGCTTGAATTTCACTAACATTATCCACTGTTTGATTATAATCGACTAAAGAAGATTTCAATAATCTCAATTTGTCATTGATAAGATTACGTTGTTGTGGTTGTTGTACTGACTGGGAGTCTAGGCTTTCATTGCCATATGTTATTAATCCATTATTCTCCGATTCATTAGAAGGTCCGGTCGTTTGAATCTGAGCGTCAGAATATAGTTTTCCATTACGTTTATAGCAAACCATTGGTAAACTCTTATTCTTCTTAATGAGTAACGTTAAAAGATTTCTAGCTTTGTGAAGGACATGTTGGGAGAAGTCCACTCTTCGTTCATATTGTAATTCTAATAACGGTTGGATTATTAGTAAAAGAAGGAAATATGAAAGAGATAATGCTGTTCCGGAATTATGAAGGAGTTTGGTTATGTACTTTAATGTTTCTGGCGTTGTATAGTGACGGTTGGAACCTAATGACAGATCTGAAGGAAGGGATTCAGGAAAGGCTATACGCTCTGACATTTTTTTTTTCTTTTTAATTTGATAGATTTGGTCAGGATTTTGTTTCTTTTGGATTTTTTTTTTTAATTAAAATTATTTTCAAAAATATAATTTCAATTCTTTGGGTTTTTAATTCTCCATCTTTTTCAGCTTTATCTCAGATCAACAAAAAATCGACGAATAGGTGGTGAAGATATTGTAGCCGCGGTTAATTAGTCAGGTACAACTTTCCTAAAAGAGACAAAATACTCTTTTAATCCCCAGAAAGGAAACAGTGATTTAAAGGAATTATTCGCGATCATCTCTTTTAGAGATTTTGGCTTTTTTTTTTACAGCTCTAAATGTTTTTTTTTTTCGTAAGTTGCAAACGGTGTGAAGGTCATACAATTTATTCAATAAGTTATTCACTATCATCTCAAGAAATCACCTACTATTTAACTCCTTAAGTAACCACTACCAAAAATGAAATTAGAGATATCGCACATGCGTTATATGACCCCTGAAGACTTTAAAGTTCTTACAGCCGTGGAAATGGGTTCTCGTAATCATGAAATTGTTCCAACATTATTAATCCATCAATTATCAAACATGCGTTCTCAATCAGGTACAAACCGTTGTATTTCCGACTTGGCCAAGATCAAACTTGTACAGAAACTTAGAAATGCTAAATATGACGGGTATAAACTTACTTATAACGGGTATGATTATTTAGCTATGAAGACTATGCTTAATAGAGGCACGATTGTTTCAGTGGGTACTACAATTGGTGTTGGTAAGGAATCTGATATTTATGCCACTTCTGACGCCACAGGTGTTAAAAAAGTTTTGAAAATTCATCGTCTTGGTAGAACTTCTTTCAAGACGGTCAAAAATAATCGTGATTATTTAAGAAAACAATCTCATCAATTAGATCACAATGGGAACTGGATGTTTCTTTCTAAATTGGCTGCCAATAAAGAATACCAATTCATGTCCACTTTAAAGACAAATGGGTTCGATGTGCCTGAACCATACGATTATTCAAGACACTGTGTGCTTATGCAGTGGATCGATGGGTTTCCTATGCGTCAGCTTAGAGAACATTACAATGTCAAGGGATTATATTCTGAATTGATGAAGTTTATTGTCAGATTGGCCAACCATGGTTTGATCCATTGTGATTTTAACGAATTCAATATCATCATTGTCAACGAAGATGTCAGGGAGAAATATGGTGGTAAGGATTTTATTGTCATTGATTTTCCACAGTGTATTTCGATCGAACATGTTGATGCTGAAGCTTATTTTAATAGAGATGTGGAATGTATTCAAAGATTCTTCAGAAAAAAATTGGGCTATGATCCAGTCGAAGATCCAATTATGGTGGACACAGATGGATTCGGTGATGGGTTTAAATATGTGAAACCTGACTTCAAAAGAGATGTTCAAAGAGTAGCATACTTGGATATCCAAGTAGAAGCCTCGGGTTATTCTAAGAAGAAGAAGGCTGATAAGGATTTAGAAGCTGCTGTCGAGTCCATGAGAAGAGGTATTGAAGAAGATGAGGATGACTTTGAAGTTATGGGTGAGGATGAGGATTCCGAAGAACAAGAAGACAGTGATTATTACAGTGAATATGATAGTAATGAAGAAGATTACTCTAGTGATGATGATGCCGGTGGTGCTGAAGATTTGGACGAAGAGAATGAAAGAATTATCGAAGCTTTGCAGTACGGTGTTAAGGAGTTGAAGATGGATAAGATGGGTAACTATATCTTGGAAGATGATTGAACAATTACAAAAAAAAAAATTCCGGTGTATATATTAAAAGGTAAAAAGTCTAGTGCTTATGTAAGACTCACGGGGACCCTCGTGTCGCGAAAATATATATTATATATATCTGCTAAAGAAAGAAAAAAAAATTAGGTTCAACACAAAATTCATAAAATATATGTTGGTCAACAAATGTTATGATAATATTTTTGAACTAATTTTTTACTGCTTCCTTGTTTGTAATTTTTTTATGTCATTTCTTGAACAAATTCCTGATCAGCTGAGATCTGAGATCTTGAAAATTTGCGGTATGTTGTGAGCAAGACTTGGTTTTTGTGTTTTTTTTTTATCTTTATTTTCACTCGAATTGTAATAAATTGTGATAGTACTAACAACAAATGTGCAGATTCCAATAATGATGCGTTATTAACTTTTGAGAGACTTCACACATATTTATCCTCAACAGAATCAGATACGAAGAAACGTAAACTAGCCACTGTAATTTCCTCGTCAACAACATCAATTGACTCCATTTCAACAGATTCGATTGTCTTTCAGCTCTCAGAAGTTTCTTTTCAATCTCCATTCAGAAAAAAATTGAACCTTACACTTTCCATATCTCCGCTATCTCAAAAGCCAATCATATCAATCGCCAAAGCCAATGATATCAAACCTGAATTGATAATTAAAGACCTTACAAAGACAAACATTCCTTTCTTCACAATTTTACCTGTCCCAGAAAAGCCTAAACAATTATATCTAATCATTTCATATCTGAAAACTAGTGATAGCAATGAGCATGGTGAGACCACAAAACCTGAACCAATAGTCATAACTATAAACACCGATACACTGACGAAACAATTTCAAGCTAATAAGATCATGAAATCCCCCACAGATTCTCTTCGAGTTTTGCTTCAGCGTCAGTTCCAAATCATTGGACTGAAACTCTTAGATCCATTCTCAAATCCCCAAATAGATTCATCTTCATCATCATATTTTACAGCATATCGTGGTACCAAAGAAGGTACGATGTATTTACTTCCACAACATATTTTATTTGGATTCAAAAAGCCGATTCTTCTTTATCAAACATCACAGATTTCTAATGTGTCATATATTAATATCACTCGTTTGACATTCAGTGTTGTTTTAGAACTAGCTGATGGGGAGAAAATAGAATTCTCAATGATTGATCAAACGGAATTCGAAGTGATTGAAAGATTTGTTAAAGGATTAGGTGTTAATGATTTAAGTATGAGTGATGCTTTGAAGGCGAAGGTTAGTATTACTAAGAATAATGAGAAATTAGAAGAAGAAGAAGAAGAAGAAGTAGAAGCTGATGCTGATAATGGTGAAGAAGGTTTACATACTGACGATGAAGAAGAAGACGATGGTGATTTTAATATGGAAGTTGAGATTGATGACACTTCGGATGTTTCCAGTGAAGAGGAAGGTCACAGTGGAGGTGAAGGTCCTGAAGAACACAGTGACAATGAAGAAGATGATGAAGACGAAGACGGTCCACAGATGGCAGAAGAAGAAGAGGATGAAGAGATTGAGTTGAATAGTGATGATGATTAGATAATATATATATATATCTTTAAACAGATTTTTTTTTTTAATTTTAGAAATAAACAAATATGAATAGCTACTTTAGTGACATCCAGTTTATAAGTTCGACTCTATTGATCGATAATGAATTTTTAGATGCGTTAATAGTAGATATTAAAAATTATACCATGGACACCAAGCCCTAGAAGTCTGAACTCCCATATCACTTCATAGATATCTTACTTATTAACATTGAGACGAAAAAAAAAACCATTAACCTTTAAGATTATATATAACAATTTCTTGGATAACAGTGTATTATGTGCCACAATAGTTAGTTACTGACCTTAAAATAGATCTGGAGGTCGGTGGGTAGGGGCAGTGGCCGGGCAGTGGCCGGGCCGCGCTCATGTACCGCGATTTGGTAAATTCTAAATCCAAACACTAGCATTAAAGCGTGCTATTATGTATATTTATTAAATATTCCTCATTACGTTTGCCCCTGTTTCATAACCCAACTCTCAGAATATGTTTCCTACGTCATACCAGATTTCTCAATTTAAGTTGTCATGAAAAATTAAATATTTCATATAAATTAAAGTCAATTCGCCACCCTAGTAAGACATCCAAATTTTTCCTTTTCTTATTATACTAATATCAAAAGCATCATCATGTCAGCTAACGATTACTACAAGAGTGGCAACCCAAACGAACAATACAACAACAACAATCAACCATCCGGTCAACAAACATATCAAAATCAGCAGCAGCAGCAACCTAATGGAGGTGATGGAGAAAGAGGCCTTCTAGCAACCGTAGGTGGTGCTCTTGCAGGTGGTTACGGTGGTTCTAAAATCTCTGGTAATCATTCAACATTAGGTGGAATCGGTGGCGCTATCATTGGTGCCTTTGCTGCTAATAAGATTGAAGATAAGTTTGAACATCATGGTCAAAATAGACCTCCACAAGGTAACTACGGTCAACAGCAAGGAAATTATCGCCCTCCTCAAGGACAAGGTGGATTTGGCGGTCCACCTCCACCAGGTCCAGGTGGATATGGTGGTCCTGGTGGTCCTGGTGGCCCAGGTGGATATGGTGGCCCAGGTGGATATGGTGGTCCTAACAATGGCCCAGGTGGATATGGTGGTCCTAACAATGGCCCAGGTGGATATGGTGGTCCTAACAATGGCCCAGGTGGATATGGTGGTCCACAAGGTGGTAGATGGTAAACCTTGATATATATATATTTCAATTTAACGCGGATACTGAATATCCTACTTTTTATTTGTTAGAGGTTTGAGTATAGCGACTCAAAACTCCAAAAATATCATCATATCATATAGGGACCTCATTCAATTTTCATATACAATAAGGAAATTCAGTATTCTTATTTTTTTTTTAAAAAAAAATAAATGCATTAGATTCAACTAACCAATTAAAGACATAAGCCTCGTCAATATTATAAGTTTCAATATATATAGATATATATATATTTTTAACTATTAAGCACTCAACCCATCCATTCTGAAATTATAAATCTCCATTTCTATAATTGCCATAGCCTCTTTAACCTGTCCAACTCCACCACTGATTCTAATAAACTGCACGACATCAACGTCAACATTTGATCTTATTCCTTTACGACCTGTGCCTTTGATTGCCATTTGTTCCAAATTCATCGTGTTTATAGGAATTACTTTAATGTTGGCTTTAGTTGTTTCTCGAATCCGTTTAATCTTTATTCCAGACTTGCCAATGAGGTATGTAACCTCTTTTTTTGTTAATTGGAGAACATGACAAGTTTCCTTTTCATAGATTGGAATATGTTTTTTGAAACGTTTCATTACTGGTTCTTGTTGTGAGTTTTCCAATTCTTCTTCTGATAGGACAACATATGAGTTTTGTTCTACAGGGTCGTCTTTTAAAAAACATCTATTGGCTTCAGGATTTAGGAAGCTCAGAATATGGGTGATGTTGGTTTGTCTTTGATCCTCTGTGACCTTTAAATCTTTGAAAAGGTCCATTAAAAACTTTACCATTTCATCAAAATTCCCACAAGACTTGATTTCAACAATATATCCAGGAAATAAATGATATGGTGTCAATGAAGATTTGATATCATATTCTTTCAAGCTGTAATCATTTTTTGATGATCCAATTGAAAACAGTAATTCTCTGTTAATCAAACATCTTACTTTATAGTTTATTTGATATTGTTCTTCTCTTGATTGCTTTCCTGAAAATTTAACAATTGTATGGATGAAATCGTTAACAATTGAACAAATACCATATATTTGTAAGATTATTTCACTTGTAGTCTGACCAACTTTCGTAAGGATCATTTTGATTGGATTTTTTCTTGAAGGTTTATATATTATTGATTTGGTGTTATGGGTGGTGAAAGAAATGGAATGTTCAATAATAGGAATAAACTTAAGAATATCTGATGGGTTTACAATTAAAGTTAAATAACAATTTTTTTCATATAATTTGCAGTTTGATTCAGTAGTATCAATTTTATTGATTGTTACAGTGTAGCCGTATTCCAAAAAATCAAGTATTTGTTCAGAAATTGTTGGATCTTGATAAATCCTGAAAGAAGAAGATGAAGATAAGGAGGAACAGGTTGATGTTGCTACCTCAGCACTGAATACTGAGCTTCTTAAAGAATCCATAGATCAATTAGATATCTGTTTGTGTTTTAGTGAATTGAAGTAATCACTTAATTATATTTATGAAATAAAAATAAAATAAAAAAAAGTCAAAAGAACCAGATCCTTTGATCTCTTGTAAATAATGACAGTGAAAGAGTAATAATACCTTTAATTGTTGAATTTTTAAACAACTATAAGATTGGTTTCATATGGATATCAACTTTTTGCCCCTCAAAAACTTAATTCTTAAGAGCAGCTATTAATTTAAACCAGAAAGTATCAAGGAGAGATAAATATAATTTCTAGGGATCATTAAAGCTTTAAAAGATCAAAAACACCACAAAATATCACGTGATAAAAAAAGATCCTTAATTGATCTTCCAGCGATTTCTTAAAAAAAAAATCCAAAAAGGATTTAATTTAGTTCAGCGGCTGTTTCATAAATTGCAAAACAAAAGTGTAATATATGTCGCCTTTTTGTCAGATTTAATATGATAATATCTTCTGTTTTGACTTATATTCAATGATCATGTTTGACACTTTTCTAGTAAATAAAAGTGATTAAACATCATTCCTTATAATATATACTGTGTGTTCAGAACTTCAACAATCAACTACCAAACTATGTGGAAAGCATTTCAAAAGTATTACTTCTACATTGGTGATCTCAAAATTGCCACCTACCCTTTTGTAACATATACAGCTGCACATGTTATTCTTATAACTCTAACTATTGGTCTTTATACTTATACTTCCCAGGCAGTACCAAAATATCGTGAATTTTCCAGTTTTGATCCTTCAATCCTTTACACTTACTACCCTGACTCTTCCATGCAAATTCGTAATTGGCAAATGATTATATTCAATGGTCTATTTACTTTGATTCAAATGTGCCTTATTTTGTTTTTAAACAAGAGATGGAATACTTTATCATACTATAGAAAGTGCTGGAATGTCATGATCTTTATCCTTGGCTGGTTATTATCTGTTGTTACCAATTTTAGTGTTATTTTACCTTTAAAAACCTTATTGGCAGTATACAGACCTGATTTTGTTTCACGTTGTGCCCCTTTGGTTTCAAGTTATCCTGATCTTGGAAGTTTAATTGATGTTTTAAGTTGTACGAATGCATACGGTCATAGTATTATCCGAGATGGTGCTATGGCTTTTCCCTCAGGTATGAGTGGGATTATTTTTAATAATTTGACTTACATTTTATTGTTGAAGAGAAATACTCATCAAAAGACTAATATTTGGCTTAACTATGGTCCTACTTTGATATCCGGTATAATTTCATGCTGGCATTTATCCACCAGGTTTTCAGATAATAGATCTTCTTTACTTGATCTATTTGGTGGAGCAATTATTGGTGTTTTCTCTTCCAATGTTTCTTTCTGGTTCTTGTTTGATCGGAAGACTGGGATTCCATTACCACCTTTACGTTACTCTTTTGAGTTCAATATTAATGACGAAGGTGGTTGTTATAAATTTGAAGGTGATAATATCTTTGAATATGATGATTCTGTCAGTTATAGTATCAACGAATGTGTCACTATCATGGAAATGAAGGCCAAACAAGCAAATGAGGAAAGACCATCCAAGAAGTCTAGATTTTCACCTCTGATCTATGAAGAAGCCATCAAACCTACTGATAATGATGAAGAATTAGCTAATATGGGGACTTCCACTAATAATATTCAAATGCATACAATAAAGAGCAATAGAACAGCAGCACAAAGTCTAAGGTTTAATCAATCAGGTATCATTTTATCAGGTACTGTTGGCAAGTCCAATTTTGCATCACTTGATCAAGGCTCAAGGAGAATGTAGACCCTTACTCTACATATATGAGAAATCCATTGATGTACTTATTATTTTTCACCTTATAGCTATTACATAATATCCAAATTCTTAATACTTTTTAGCTAGCAATCAATTTACATATGCAAACTAGTATTATACAGTCTAATAAATTTACTCAGATCAACTTTCATGCTTCAAAATATCTTCAACATCTTTTTCCAAATCCGCAAACTCACCTTTAATTAAACTTGTATCATTAGACCCATTAGAATCATCGTTTTTGGGAGGCAATATAACTTCCTTCTTTATAATCTCTAAATCTTTCGAAAGGTGCAAACCTAAAAACTTATTCATAGTAAACATATGAATACGATCGCCAAACAATTTCCTCATAGAATCATCACATATTATTTCTCTTTTATCATTTGGGTTCTGTAGATCATGAGTCTTGATATAATCCCATATCTTTTTGACACATTCAGGACGAGCTATTTGTTCCTCTGGAGATAATTGTAATAAGTTTGATAATTGAGGAGACATGTGAAGTTTGATAGCACTCCATCCACGAGGTTTTGTAGGGGTTCCGTCTTCTTCAGTGTCTTGATTATTTGACTTTGTCTTCTGTTTCTTGGTCTTAGGGGCGCTTTGTTTCAATTCAGATGCCCATTTACGTTTCTTCTCTGCATCTTCTTTGGCTATTTCATCCTTTGTAAGAAACCTCAAACATTGAATGTTTCCTTTTGTATATTCATCATATCGTGATAAAATCAGATCTTTAATATTTCTCTTGTTTTCGTTTAAGAATTCAACAACGAAAAGTTTCTCTAATGCTCCACGTATTCTCTTTACAGAGACCTTTTCAAGATCTGATACACTAAGAATTGCCTATATTGAATATGATTTGGTTAGTATTGGACTAGCGCTACAGAGAGCCTAATGATTTAATTAACATACGTCTATTGTCGGTTGATAAACCGAGCCATCGAATCCAGACATTTTATTTCTTTTAAGAAGTTTTTCAACTGTATATACTTTAGTTTTAAGTAATTTATTTCAATTTGTTCTTTCAAAAAGGTCATATATATATTTTTTTTTCCTGCAAATTTTAAATTTTGACATCAAATTTTTATGCCAAAATTGCGCGATTTCTACATTAAATATCTATTTAAAATTAACAGTTCAATATTTTATATATATATATATATATTTATTTATATTTTAAATCTAATATACATGAGTTTATATGATAGAGAATTTTCTTCAATTTTTATTATTATTATTATTTGTTACCACCAGATAAGTTACGTTTCTGTTGTAACATGTTCTTCTTTACTAATTTCTTTCTATCAGCTCTAGCCAAAGATCTTGGATCAATTAATTCCTTATCCGTACCCTTGACTTTGTCATCTACTTCAACCAACCATTGGTTGTCCAGGGCCTTGTTCTTACCCTTGTAACCCCACTTAGGAACCCATTCACCAGTAGCTTCGTCGTAGACCATCTTACCAGACTTCTCCTTAGCTTGGATACCCTTCTTAGCAGCAAATAATTCCCATTTGGTTGGTTCCTTCTTCTTTGGCAAAGGCTTTTCTCTTGGTAGTTCAAAAGCTGGTTGTGGTAACTGGACTAATGTTATGTTGGAGGATTGACCAGAAGGACCGTTGGAATCAGTGGTGGTCTTCATTGGTAAGGAAAGAATTTGATTTATGAGGAGTTGAGTGTTGTCCCTGGCTAAGGCCTTTAAGTATTCTTCACGGTTTGGATTGTTACGGGATATAGATTCTTTAGAAACTGGATTATAATCGAAAACAGCTAAGTTACCGAGATCAAAATGAACTGGGATTGGCTTTTCAACAGTGACAGGCTTGCTTTACGGATTGATTTGTTAGTACATGTACTTTTTTTTTCCAGATAACATAGATATGTATATATGAATGAGAGATACTTACAAGTTTGGTTCGGAAGACATTGTGTTTTTTTTGGACAGGATATATTTCAAAAGAAAAAAATAACACTACACCTCATCTCATTAATGCCTTAACTACATTATTTGATTTTTTTTTTTTTTTGCTTATTAAAATTTTTGCAGAAATTGATCCGGGCACCACCAGTTAACAGACTGGTAAGCGCACTCTATAGCGTATCTCTCAAAAGTAATCAACAATTTCAAAACAATTAAAACTAATATTTCTGGTAAATGTTAAAGATGATCCCTCTTCTCTTTCTCTCATAAAGAATTAGATCAAAAACTCATATTTGGATTTTGATACTGTTATCAAGTCATCTAACACACACTCCCTCTCTCTCCCGCCCCTTTTCAAGATGTCCTGGTCTCAGTTCCAATTCTTTGATATCACCCCTTTAAAAGACCCACAGCTTTCAACATCAACGCCACTTTATTCAGATCCTTCACTTACAGCAATATGTACCACCACAGGATATCTTGTGATTGCCAACACATCCAATGAGTTGAAATTGATGAATTCCCAATATGAGATAACCAAGAAATTTCAAGCATATGAAAAAGAATATAGAATCACTTATATGTCTGAAGTTATATCTGGATATTTTACAACAATTGCTGAAAGACAAGGGTTTCCTTCTCTTTTGAAACTTTGGTCTTTGGAAAAGATCCTCTTTAGAGAGACTTCTAAGTTAAATCACACTGCCTACCTATCCCAAGTTACTATTAAGAATGGTAATAACACATATCCAATCACTACCTTCACCTTCAATAAAGGATTCAATATATTGGCTATAGGGTTTGCCAATGGAACCGTTGTCATTGTCAGAGGTGATATCATGAGAGATAGAGGCTCTTCTCAAACCGTAGCTTATAAGGACTCTTCTTTGTTTCCAATCACAGGCTTGAAATTTATAAATGGTAATGATTATGATCCAATTCTTTACATCACTACAATTTCAAAAATCTTAACTGTTCCTTCAACACAAACTTATAAACCTGGTTATGAGACAATCCTTGATTCAGAGAATGGTGCTAATATGAACTGTATTATACTTTCAGAAAATAATAAACTTATCGTTGCTAGTGATGATGGGTTGGTTTATTATGAACCAAATGGCACCAAATATACTTTGACAATCCCAAAACTTCAAGCTAAAAAACGCATTTCTGAACTATCTCCTCGATACATTTTAATAGAGACTTCTAACACTGCCGATAGTTCAGCATTAGTATATGCAGGACACGTTGAAACTACACGCATTGTCATTATTGATATCGTGAACAAGTTGATTAGTTTCAGTCATACTGTTCCTGCTTCTATTAGAGATGTTTTAAAGTCCTGGAAAATGGACAACGCAAGCTATCTTTTCACAGTCGATGGAACTTTGTATCAACTTGAATCTAAGTCCTTAAAAGAACAAGTGGATATCGTATTAGAAAGAGAATCGTATCCTATTGCTATTGAATTGGCTGAGAAGTCTGTTCCAAGCTTATCCAACGCTGAGATTTTTAACATTAAGAAATCCTATGCTGATTATCTTTATAAACGTGGAGATACCACAGATGCAATGAACTGGTATATTCTAGTGATTGAAGCCGGAGAAACAACTGAAGTTATAAGAAAATATAAAGATGGGAAAGAAGTTGCTAATCTTTCAAAATACCTTGAGGCTTTATTATCTGAAGGTTTAGCTACTAAGGATCATATCACGTTGTTGGTGAGTACGTATTGTAAGATGAAGGATCTTTCCAAATTTAATGAATTTGTCCAACATTGGAAGTCTGATTTGGATCTAGAAGTTGATATGGGTGTAATTTTGGAACTTTGTAAAGATACAATTGGCTTTTTACATGGTGCTTCTACTTTGGCTATGAAATTGGATCAACCATCTTTAGCTTTTGAGATTTTATTGAGAGATTTACAAGATTATTCAAAAGCTTTGGAATATTTAAGAACTTTGCAAGTGTTTGAAGTTTTGAGAATCTTGGTTGATTTCGGAAGATCTTTATTGGAACATTTACCTTTAAGAACCACACTTTTAATGATTGAAGTTTTCACTGGGAAATATAAACCTCAAGATGTCACGGATCAAATCGATAATTTCCCGGAACAAGTCGAATCGCCGCCAGTACTTCTACAAAGTTATCAATCATTTGTCAACTTTATGACAAACACTGCAGGTATGGCCGTCTCATTGGCTACAAATATAAATTCAGATTCCTCAATTGAAATTGAGAATATCCCAACGTATCAACCACCAAGACCACGAGTTATATTTCCTTCTTTTGTTCAAAACACAAATGAATTCATCATTTTCTTAGAAGCTTGTATTGAGTCTTCAACAAAACAACAACAAGACATTCCATTGAAAGATAGAAACGACATTTTGACAACTTTATTCGAGTCTTATTTGACTTTAGCAGAGAGGGAATCTTCAAAGAAAATGAAAGAAGAATGGCATAAAAAGGCTTTGGTTCTTGTTAAGGAGAATGAATTGGAAAGAAATTCTATCTTACTTATTGCTGACATGTTTGATTTCAAACCTCAAATCGAAGAAATTATTTATCAAGGAATTAAAGGTTATGCTATAGATTTAATGCGTTCTGCCATAGCTCAAGCCGATCTTACAAAGATCCAGTCAATTCTTACCTCATATGGTGAGAATGAAGTAGAGTTGTATGTACTTGTTTTGAAGTACTATATCTCTCAAGAATCTATTTATTCTTCTGTTGGTGATGATGAACTCACACGAATCTTGAACTTTATCCATGATAGAAGAATCTTACCACCGTTAGAAATCATACAAACATTAAGCATGACCAACGTTGCCCCGTTATCTTTGATCAAACCATACCTTATAAAGATTCTCGAATCAACAAATACCGAGATCCAACAAACAGCTCGTATTGTTTCCACTTATAAAGAAAACTTATCAACTCTTGAAAATCAATTAGATTCTTTAACAAAAACCCCAACTCAATCGCAACCTTCTCAAATATGCACGCATTGTCACAATAAAATTCTCAATAATAAGATACAATTTCTTTGTGGACATATTTATCATCAATATTGTCTATCTAATTCTGAAATTATATGTCCATTATGTACACCAAATAGAGAGAATATTACTAATATTAGAGACAAACAAAGAGAAATGAGTGAAAGATTTGATATTTTAAAATTGGGTTTGGATGATATTCAAGCAGATGATGGTGGAAGATTTAAATATATTACGGAATGGTTTGGTAAAGGTGGAATGAGTGGTATTTAAATGTTTGTTTGTTTGTTTTTTTTTTTTTTTTGTAATATTTAATATTTTTTAAAAACAAAAAAAAAAGAATCTTTTTTAGATATATTGGTCTGCCAATATTATCCGTGTACTTATTATCTGTTCCTGGCCCCACCCGGCGGCGCGCGGTAGTTTTTTTTTTGATGTTTGGATGTTTTGTTTCAATTAAGTTTTAAAATTGTTATATTTTTTAATCAGAAATGTTTGTAAAAAAACCCAACAATAATATATATATGTTTTTTTTTTTAGAGAGAGAGAGAGATACTAATATATAAGACAATGGAATTCTACTTATAAGGAAAGGCTCAGATGCCCTGTTTTTTTTTTTTGTTTTTTTTTTGTTCTTGTACTTATTCAAATAATGACAAACGTTGATTTTTCAGAAACATCATCATTTTATTCCACTGTTCCTTCTACTTGCAGAGAATCTATTTTAGATTTCCATACTATTCCTAAAATTTTCAAGTATCCTAATCAAGATGTCTTGAATGTTTCTGAAGAAGAAGAAGAAGAAGAAGATATCACAAAATATTATGCCACAACTATTGAAGCTGTTTCTGATCCAAAAATAGAAAGTATCAAATCTTCAATCAATTCTCAACTTTTGCCACCAAAGATAACAACTGTAAATCCACCAACGAAGTCAAATTTACAACCAAAAATAAACCAGCCTTTCAATCCTTATGCCAATTCTTTATGGTTTAACACTAGAGGTTCTTTTGGTAATCAAGCCATTCATGATATCCAGGAAAGGGTGCATCAACAACATATTAAGAAACGAAACATAGATTATGAAGAATCTGTTCCACCAGGGAGAAATGAATCATTGGAAATCAATAAAAAGAAAGTGGATTCTCCAATCTCAAATAAACATTTCTTTGTTGATCCTTCTGAAACATGGGTTGATTCAGCATCTCCTAAATATAAAGGGATTACAACAACTTCTGTGAAATACCGAAAGGCTTTTAAAGAACTATATGATACTGAATTAAAATATGCTTCCGATTTAAAACTTATTGATTCTGTTTATAAAGTTTTGTTGAAATCTAGAAAGTTTCGAAATGTTATTACATCTTCTGAAGAATTGATTATCTTTTCCAATGTTTCAAATATCTCTGAATTGAGTTTTCTATTTTTAAAACAAATCAAGAAATTACTTAGATTTGAAAGTTCAAAGTTTAATCCTATGATTAACTTAATGGAAGTTGATTTTGGTCAATTGATTATCGAATATTTTGAAAGGATTAAAAATACTTATACATCATATTTCCAAACTCATGAAGCTCAAATTGCCACATTAACAAAATGTCGAAAATTAAATGGTCCTAAATATGAGAAATGGTTAGATGATGGGGCTTATTTTTGTAAATCTCGAAGTGATTGTTGGGATCTTGAATCGTTACTTATTAAACCAATTCAAAGAGTTTCCAAATATTTGTTGTTGTTAAAAAGTTTGATTGACTCAATTGAATTAGAAGCTATTAAGGAACAATTGATTAAGGCAAAGGTTCATTTGGAGAATTGGTTGGATGAATTGAACAAAACTACCCCTGACAAGAACTTAGTTTATCAACAACATTATGATTCACATCAAATTTATTTAAATTCTATCAAAATTTTTAAAATAAAATATCAAAAATTACGAATTTTAAGGAAATCTGTTGAAGAATCTTTAAATCCAATGATAAAATTCATCCAATATCAACATCATTTTATAGAAACTTGGCACAATTTTATGGATTATGATGAAGAAGAAGAGGAAAAATCTAATTATATCCATTCAATTTATTCAAGTTATTTGGAAAAATTATCAACTCAAGAAATTCAAACTAAATTATTAATTAATTCTATTCAAGAAAAAATTATCAAAGCCATATCATTAACTTTAGAAATATGCGATTCTGTTAAAAATCATATCAAAACCCAATCTCATTCTAAACAAACATACCTTAAATATTTATCCACTCCTACAAAGAATCCCTCACGAATAGTTCAAGAATATATTACGATTCAAAATTTACTTCAAGATGAATTACCACAATTAAACAAACTTCTTTCTTCTTTTAATCATTACATTTCATTAAATTATATCAAACTTATCATGGATTGGTTAAAATTATTAGCTGGTTCCCAACAATGTATCAAATATTCTCAACTTTTAAAAACTGGAGAATTATCCAAAGGTGATAATTTCGATATTATTGAGATTTTTTCTGTTGTCAAATCAAGGACTAAAGATGCTTTAAGGGATTTATGTGTGGATTTAAATCATAAAGATGATAATGAAAGATATCAATATGACACTCAAATTAAAATTAGTTCAAGTAAAGTTGTTAGAAAATTATTTGGTGTATAATTTTTTTTTTTTTTTAAAATAGCGGGGGCATGATCAATATAAGCCACGTGACTAGCACTATTATATCTCCACTGTATCATTACGTCATACATACATGGTATTATATAAGATCAGCAACCTTCCCAAAAACGAAAAAAAAAAAAAGTCTAAGCCATAAAGGAGCTATTTACCCAAATACCCAAATATTTAATTTTATCAAAAGCCAAGACTTGAGGAAAGAATCATACCTGATCACATAAATTCGGGATTTCATGATAATATAAGGTTTATCGATTAACGTCATAAACTTAATCTTTACCAAGTCTTTAAATTTGATGCCTCATGAATGTTCTACTTGCTAATCTCTTTTAATCACACCAAAAAAAAAAAAAAAAAAAAA
>JADIOT010002694.1:0-28448 GCA_018343995.1 Waltiozyma sp. UFMG-CM-Y6624
TTCTAAAAGTTTTGTTTTCAATATATCATCTAACGTCAAAAAAAAAAAAACCTAATTCATCTTGCGAATAAGGCTCTCTCATCTTTGCTCTGTGACGTCACTGAAAGGATTAATTGGAAAAAAAAACAAGAAGCCAATTGAAATTATTCACTCAAACTGCCCGGGCTAATTTATAAATGCCGGTTTGAAGACATTTAAATTATTAGCGCCACTATATACAATCAATTTCCAATATATATATATATCTATTTGCAATTACAAGATTAACTTAAACTTAATTTTTTTTAGTTTATACACATATTAAAACGGTTCTATAAACTTCAAAGCTTTAAAGTCATAACCTAATAGCTTAGCACTAGTTTGAATCTTTATTGAACCATAAATAATATAAATATGATAAGTTGGATGTTATATGATTCTACAAAAATAAAATATATCATAAGCGTCACAGTTAGTTGTCAAGAGTCGGACATGCTAGATTTAAAAAAGAAAAAGAAAAAAAATATGTTTATCTCAAACTTCAATGGAAAGTAATTAACTTTAATCAGAAATCCTATATATTTTCTGATGCAGCTTTTTGTAGTCGATTCATAATAGCTAATCCTTCATCTGTCAACCCAACTTCTTCAATGAAAATTATATCAACGTTCAATTCTTCATCCAAATGTCTTAATTCTTTGAAAAGATTAGCAGAAATCTCAGCTTTACTGGTACCAAGACTCTCTACTATGCCTTTAAAATCAGTTCCTTTGAAAGACTCGCATGTCAATAAAGCAAGTTTAAGTCGATCTAATTTATTCTCTTTGATATATTCATCGATACTTTTTTCTTTCTTTACTAAGATTACTTTAGCGGTTGGTGAATAATGCTTATATTTCATACCAGGTGTCTTTACTGGCTCCAAAGAATCATCGCTCAATTTCTTAGCAATAATAACATCCTTCCATAACTCCCCACCAAATTCTTTGATCTGCTCCAAAGAAACACCTCCTGGTCTAAGAAGCATTGGTGGAGAGCTCAAGCCATCCACAACTGTAGATTCAACACCAACTTGAGAATTATCACCATCAAGAATCATAGGAATTCGGCCTTGTAAATCATGATACACATGAGAAGCCAACGTTGGTGATGGTCGAGTGGATGCGTTTGCTGATGGTGCAGCGACTGGACAATCCGCTAGATGAATTAAAGCTCTGGCAATCGGATGGGAAGGAAGTCTAACAGCTACGGTGTCTTGACCTGCTGTTGTGAATTGAGAGATCCTGGAGTTCGGCACATTTGGAATTAATATGGTCAAAGGGCCAGGCCAAAATTCATCAATGAGCGCTTTGTATATCTCTGGGATTTCAACACCGAAAAATTTTGAGATCTGTGATGGATGAGATATGTGAGAGATCAAAGGATTGTCTGAAGGTCTGTTCTTAGCTTTATAGATGTTTTGGATCGATTTGTCATTGAAGGAGTTCCCACCAAGACCATAGACTGTTTCTGAAGGGAACGCAACAACGTTGTCTGTTGTAGAGAGAAGGGTAGCAGCCTCTTTTAGATATTGCTCTGTTTGAGGATCTGAAATTGTAAGTTTGCCTTCATCGTCAAAGTTGATTGATTTGGGATCGACTTTAAGAAGTTTTGTTCGAAACGATTGCGATGAGGTGCTCATGAATAGTCTAAATTTATGTTTAAGTGATGGTCCAACAATATTCTTGATCATACACCGTTTGCTAGGATTTTTAATTATTAGATTTGTTCACAAGTCCTGTATAAAAAAAAAAGATTTCAAACTAGTGTCTATCGTATTAGATATAAGTAATATATATTGCGTTCCTACTAGATATAGGGCGGGTATTTCTGTTTTCTTTTAATTTTTTTTTTTTTTAAAAAAAATTTCCCGATATCATTTGGACTTAAAAATTGCGCCAGTGTACAATCTTGTTTGAATTCAAAATTAATTGCCAAAACTTTTTAAGCTCTCAACTTTGAGAAGATAAACTTAAGCTATTTGATTAAGTCAATTTCATTTTAAAAGATTACATTTAACATGGAATTCGATAATTTGTGTAATCTGTAAATTGTTCTTTAGCTAAATCCTGATTACGTCAGCTGTAATTCCAGTTTTCTGTTAACTGTATCCTTATTTCCTTCTTAATTCGTCGTGACATGATTCTAAAATATAAATAATAAATTTCAATTAATTTTGAGATTTCAACATAATTAGATATCAAAGAATTGACTACATGTCTCACACAGATTTTAAGGTAGACTTGAAATATTAATTCTATATGTAAATATCTTCCAGCTATGTTAAAACGTCTTATCCAACAATTGATATATATTTTAGTTTATGTTAATTGCACATCGTATAGTTTTCAAAAATAACCGAGCAGTTAAACATAAATATCGTAAAAGTCGTTAATACTTACCAAATATATATATACATTTGATTTGAACTTGATCAACCAGCATTTGAATATGGGTCTCGGATCTCTGGTAAGTCAGTTTGATGATATATCGTATATTCAAATTTTAGGACCTGCAGGATTGCAATTTTTCAAAATCAATATTCTTTGAAAAACTTGGTTGTTGCCTCACAAAAAGATAAATTAATTGAAGTTCGGATTTCCAAATAACTAAAGTTTAAGTTCAAAATTTAAAATTGTTGTCCAGTCACCAGCGACAGATAAAATTGTATTGAATTTTGGTCTCATGCACATCAATGCAGGTGGGTCCTAACGTTTGAGTGTCCATGCAGGGTTTAATCCTAGTTTCTTAAATCTGCAACCAGCCATCTTAATCAATCATGCTGGCTAAAAAAAAAAAAGATTCTGATAGTATATTTTATTGATTTATCGAAATGTGGTCAATAACTCGGGGAGCCCATTATCCATTATCTGTGTCACTACTTCTTTTTAGTAAAGACATATATCTCGATCTCGTTAATAAGAACGTAAACAATTGTTTATATCTCAAATCTCTGAGTTCTTTGTTTGAAAAAAAAAAAAGTATTATTTCCCTGCTTGCAGAACACAAATTTCGGCTTCAAACAGTTTAGATATTATATCTAGAGACTAGACGCGTAGTTTGACTTATTTATCGAAATTCCAATAGATCTAGATTTTAAGCTATCCTCTTGTTAGGGTACATGTATAACTCTTGGGTCTTGGATTTTTTTTTTTGAAGAAACCTTACTAATTATTATGTCACACTAGAGGCTTGAAGACTTGAATAATCATGATCACTACTTGTCTCTCTGAAACATGTACTACACTATCTATATATTTCTTCTTGTCGTGAACTACTAAAAAAAATTATTCGGTATTTTGATATTATGCATAGAATTATTGTGTGAAATAAATTAAATATAGAAATCGTTATTTGCTCAAAATATAATGGTAATCTGTAAGTTATTAATTTAATATTTGGGTTCGGCAAATCTTTAAACCCAAAACCTGTTTACTAGGGTTTCTGGAATATGCAAAGATATGCACCGGCTTAGTAAATTAATCCTTAATTTCTGTCCTAGCATATCCCAAGGGTCCTGGTAATAAATTCCTAGTAACGAGCCATTTATACAAGGTTGTTAATGATGATTGATCAAGAAAAATATAGATTATCAAGACTTGAAGGCAAGCCAATAACTTTTTGAATCTTGATGGTTGGCTCATCTGATGCTTTTTTTATGTTATATATAAACCAGTGAAGACCCACCTTCCAAAATTGGTTTACAAAGTGAAAAATGTAGCTTCAGAGTCCCCATATTAAAAGTATTCAAAAGTTCCAATTTGTAAGAACATCACACATCCTTTTTTTCTCAAAACTTCTCATCCACACATAATGATAGATAGTGTGTTCATATTCTTCTTTTTCCTCTTTTTCTCCACAATGAGTTTAGGTAGCTCAACAACTCTTGAGCAAAAAATATTGTTCACGATACCGGAAGCCGAAAGTCACTTTGTCAAGGCTCACTACGCTCTAAATATTGAAAGCTCATCTATATGTTCTTCCTCCAGATTCCAAGGCTCACTGGATCTTGATACTACTTATCAAGGTGGTTTGATTCTTGAACAAGGACTCGACGGTTCTGTTGATTACAGGTTTTGGTCGATGACTTCTTCAGACCACAAATTGGAAGATGTCTTCTTGTATTATGAGACAGTTTCTAATGAAGCGCAGATCAGAAGTTACAGAAGTATTAAAGCAGATGATTTTGCAGTTGTTAATTTTAATGTCAAAGCCTTTACTTCGGATATTTGTCAAGGTGGTATCTATGCCTCTTTGATCTTTCACTACGTTGGTTCCGATGGGATCTCGTATTATTACATCTTTGGTTTGGGAGACAATAAGAAGCATTTACCAACCATTGAGTCACAACTCTCTGATTACAATGTTAATAATGTTTATATTGTTCCTGTCGATTACGCCTGCTTGTCGGTGTCTCAACAGATCTCGGCTGGTGGTTGTTCCCAGTCTTTGGATTTACACACGACTCTCACCCAATCGGTTAGCTCTGATGTGATTTCATATACTACATCTAATTATGAAAAATCAACAGTGACTACCCTATTAGCTGCAGCTGGAACAACAATTGCTGTTCCTTCAGGATTTGTGCTAAGTTCAAAGAAGAGCTCTTCGGTCTCTTATTTCTCAGCTCACAAGACATCTAATAGACAAACGGCTTCTATTTCAGACAAGAGTGGTTCCTTTTTCACATCTTTAGCAGCTGCCAGTGCTGATATTATGGTTGAAGTCCCTTATCACTCAGTTACATCCAGTGTTTCAATTTCTCCATCTTTCACAGAACTACCACACCTTCACTTTCAAATCCCTCCAATAAAAAGCACCACAGTCGATGATTCTGATTCAGTGAATAACGATAACACACCTTCAAGAGAAATTATTCAAGCTCAAAGTGTCACCAACAGTTCCAAGCAACAATTCGTCCCACAACTTCAAGGTAATATTTATGAGAATAGAACGCTTGCCTCTTTTGGCCTCAGTGTACCATCATACGTTGGTCCATGGACTCGACTCGGATTAAACTTCACTTTTGATAGCCCTGTTGTGAACAGTACATGTATCAATACTATTTTTGACGCAGAATCTGTGGTTAACTTTCCTATATACGGTGATGGATGGTTCGCTTTAAATATCACAAGGCAATGTAATAAATCTTTGGATATCAGTTTTGACGTTGTTCCTTTTGTTTTAAGCGAATTTAAGGGTGATTTCGGTGTTACTGCCGTTGTTGTTGTTGATAAAAGTTCTTTGAAAAATGATTTGTTGACAAAAAGATCTGTTTCGAGTACAACTTATGAGGTTGTTGCAACGGTGAATGAACCAAAGTCCAACATTCAAATTTTATATTCCAACACAGTTAAGACGATAAGAAGAGATTCTGCTAATACTTCGAATTCCTCTATTGTTCAGATCTTCGAAGGGTCTGCTTCTAGCATGATATCTACAGGTCTAGCTCGTTGGATATCTTTATTCATCATTTTTGCATTAGTTCTTGTATAGCATAGTCTTGATCTCCCCGTATGCTTTAATTAATTTCTCATGTTTCAATTCTTTACCCTGTAAAAAAAATAAAGATAACAAGTTATTCTATATATATATATATATATATATATTGAGCTATGAATTGAAAATGAATTTCTAACTCAACCAGATACTACAGGGAAAATCAGAAGTGTAAAAAAAAAAAAACTTTCTAACAAGATGCATATACACTACCGTAAATGCTCTGAAACTAATCAAAAGTCATTAGTTGAATTTCCTATAATCTTAGCAAACTTGGCAACTCTAACTCCCAAGAACTTACTAGTTTCCAATTCAGCTGGATTGATAGCAGAGGCATCCTTGTCAGCTGGAGCTTGAGCTCCAACACCCAAAAAGTAAGAGTTAGCATTAAGAGCAGAGTCATCTGTGTGAGACTTGTTGTTACCTGGTAATAAGTTCAATGGAACCCAAATCATACCTTGTTGAGCAGCAAAGACAGATAAATCGACCAAGGTGTTGACCTTAGAACCAGACTTGGAGGCAGAAACAGTGAAACCAGCTGCAATCTTGTTAGCCCAAGCACGAGTGGCAAAGATACCACCAGTCAATTCTTGCCACTTCTTGAATTCAGCTGCTGGAGAGCCCATGTAAGTTGGTGTGCCGAAAATCAAAGCAGTGTAATTATCAGATAAGTCATGTAAAGCTTCAGAGGAGGAAACTTGATCAACAGTGAAGAGTTTGGCTTCAACACCTTCGACAGAAGAAGCACCTTCAAATACGGACTTGGCTATGGAATCGGTATGACCAAATTGAGAGTAGTAAATGATAGCAACTTTGACCATTTTGTAAATTGAGATTGATTCTATTTACATCATAGTTATCAAGTAATGAGTTGTTTTACCAGGATGTATACACTATTCAAAACACTTTCGGCGAAGATGACGATCAACGTGTCCTTGCAAATCTGAAATCTACCCCGATAAAAGAAAACATCTTCAACTCCCCAAATAGGAAACATTGGTTTATAGTAAGAGAAATAGCTTGTAACTAGAATATTTTAAAAAAACAAGTGTTAAAAACTGTATTATAAGTACACAAAGAGGGATTTTGATAGAGAACCATCTTGTTTCTTGTAATGAGAAATTAATTGATAAAAGACTTAAGTCAAGCCAAAACCAGGAACCTGCAAGTAAGATCTGGGTTAAGGATTAATTGAAAAAAAAATAATTCGGAAAGGATATATAACCAAATATATATGAGAACTAAAATAGATAGATAATAGAAACAAAATTAGCAACTTATAAGGATATGAAAATCCATATAATTAGAGAAAATCAAAAGGAATAATCTTAAACTGCAAAACAGAAACGGAAATTCCAAAGCTTAGATAAACAAAGCCAAAGGAGCTAAAGCAGCGAAAGCGCCTAAGTTGGCAAAAATGACACCAGCACCGTTGTCGGTTTGAGTTTCAAAAGTAGTTGGACGGTAGGAAGTGGTAGTAGTTGGGAGGATTGTTGTAGTTGAATCAGTTGGCTTTTTAGTGGTGGTCATAGTAGTCTTAGTGGTCTTGGTGGTTGGGTAGTCAGTTTCAGTTGGTAATGGACAGTAAGTGGTGTAGGTGGTGGTAGTAGTGCCATAAGTAGTGGTGACAGTAGTACAACCAGTAGTAATGGTGGATGTGTGGCACTTATCTTGGTAACAAGAAGTAACAGTAATAGTAGTGGTACCAATGTCGTTTTTGGTCTTAGTCTTAGTCTCAGGTAATGGACAGTAAGTGACGTAAGTGGTAACGGTAGAGCCAATAGTTGTAGTGACAGTAGTAACACCGGTAGTGATAGTGGTTGGGTGGCACTTATCTTGATCACAAGAAGTGGTAGTAATGGTGGTGGTTGGAACTTCTGTTTCTGTAGTGGTGGTGGTAGTACCTGAAGCACTGGTAGCAGTGGCAGTTAATAAGTAGATATCAACATCTTCTTCTCTCTTGCCAACAGCTTCAACTTCACCTTTGTTAATTTCAATAGCGGCAACGGCAACGATTTCACCGTCGTAGTTCACAGTAGGAGTAATATCAAACGAAAAATCTAGAGAGTCTTCAGCCTCTTCGGTAACGGAAAGAGAGAACCCATATTGGCTAAAGACAGGGGTCGAATCAAGAGGAGCACCATCGGCAGAAGCAGCATAGTTACTCAAAGTAAATTCGTTGTTTGCAGCAACGACACCAATATCGATAAACTCCCATGGACCAAGAGCACCTGGAATATCTAAATCGAAAGAAGCAACACCATTGGCCCCAATAACACCGACAAAGGTTGGAGAGACAGTTGAAGATGGAGCATCAGAAGAAGAAGAAGAGGTGGAGTTGGAATAGTATCCTGATTCCTGAGCGGAAACAACTGTTGAGATTAAAGCGAGTGTAAGGGTTTTTAAAGAAAGCATTTTAATTCTTTTGAATTCAAAAAAATTTGTTATCTTATTAAATTCGTCTCTCCTTTTAGGGACCAGTGTGTATATCTCTAAAACTGATTCATTCTGGTGGGAACTTGAGCTTAATTTATACCCATCCTGTGGTGTTAAACAAAAATAAACAAAGACTACTACAATAAGAAATATATGTAAAGCTTCTAATAATAGCTAAGCTTTGGAGACCTGTTCAGAATTCAAAAGCAACTATGGTTGAGGATCAAAATCCATGTATATTTAGAAATATGCTAGTTAATTTCCTTAAAAGATGCTTAGCTTACGAATATCCAAAAAGAGACAAAACACGCCTGATCAGTGATTGCTGATCAGCAATGGGGTACTTTGGTCTACAAAATAATAATACTAAGCACCCAATTTGGGTGGTAAATATTTATAAATCATGCGTTTTCCCTAAAAATAACCAGCACATGTGTCATTACCAAAAAAAAAAAAATTGTGGTATTGTAGATTTGGAAATTCAAGGGTCGGCAAAACAGGTTAGGCGTCACCAGATACAACAATAAACGAATTTTTTCAACAGTATGAGTCAGGATTTGATTGATTTAATTCCTGAAAATATGATGACTTGAATGATAATTTGTATTTATCGTATATTACCTATATGATTACTCCTGCTCTTGTTCTCATGTGTCATCTCAAAGGTGTAATTGCGCCCCTCCCATTCCCCCTCCTTTGTTCTGATCTTGCATTTGAAAGTAGTTTACCCTACCATGAAGTTCGGGAATTCTTTTTTTTTTTACCTTTTTGTTATGCAGGGTAATGTGTTATCCTGCCCGCAATGACACATGTGATTACAATGGTTGCTATAACTTGTAAGAGGAGCGGAATCATGCTACGAGTCTGGGGAAAAAGTCTTTCAAGTCCCCCTATAAATATATAATCACACTTATCTTCAAATGAAAAAAAAAAAACGGTAAATTATACGGTCTTGATTTGAAAAACCAAATCATGTTAAAGAGCACAAATTCCAGTGGTTAGAGAACTCGATAACTTATATATATATATACCTGGTATAATTTGTTCTAATGGCAGGGAGGTAGAAAGATCTTATAAAAGGGTATTTATTTATTCACGAACATTCACTTGCACATCTCGCAGATCTAAGATTTCTAACCAGCATGTTGCGTAATAAAGCGTTTGAGGCTTGAAATTTTAATAGAAATTTCGATGAAATATGATTTAATGCCTCAACCTTTTTCAGTCAGACACAGTTTTTCAATATGTTATTTGCTTGATATATATTAATAATTTGCTGACAAATCAAAAAACAATCTGAGACTTATCCTTTTACAATAGCTCGGAAACTGCAAGATATAGATTTAATGATAAATTATTTGTCCATAAAACTTTACCTGCCACGACCATCTTTTTACAAAGAAAACTTGAGTAAACGAAGTTGGTATATCGTGTATCCGGTAAAAGATTGAATGAGACAAATTTCTAAAAACAGATCTTGAACGTCACTGGAAATTTTTACATCTTATATGAAGAAAATCAACGATTTTATGGCTTATTTACCAGGGGGTCTGCATGGTTTAAGAAGACAAGAAAGCTAAGCTTCAACGCCGGTTATAAGTTTGCAAACTCGCCGCGGTCCCCCCTACTTCTAATAATAACAACCTTGTTTTAAAGATTTGCTTGCTTGAGCCATTTATCAATAATTTTATTCAGTCGTGACGCGAAAAGAATTTTTATCGATCGTTTAAATCTGAGATGAACAAACAGGGGGTGAAACTTGCAACTGTACACGATCAAACCTTGCAATTAATCATTATGTATGGAGGTATTAAAAAATATATTATTGTGGTTGATTTGGTTCGAGTTTAAATTTTAAACATCACACAGTATTAACCAAAAGGAGAGAAATTAAACAATAACTAGTCCAGCGAACAAAGCTGAACCAATTAAGTATAACACACTGTTTCCGATTTTACCCGAAACGGCATCGTCTTCAAAGACCAAAATACTGGATGAGGTAGTGGCCGAGGCAAGACCCTCAGTTGTACTGGTGGTTTGAGTCAAAGATCCTGTGAGATTAGAACCACCTCCTGGAACAACAATAAGAGATGTGGCTGAAGAGTACATCGAAGAATCAGTCAAATGAACATAGCCAGTGACAGTGGACACAGTACTTGATCCTTCACTGTTTAGCTGGGTAACAGTAGCAGCAATAAAGTAACCAGTTGTGGCTGATTCGACCTGGCACTGTCCATTGTAACAGGAGGTGATAGCGACAACAGTGGTACTAATGGCTGGAGTAGAGTATGTTGAGGCAGTTTTCTTGGTATTAGCGGCGGCAGTTGTTGAATCAGCTTCTGTTGAACCGCTACCTTCAGAAACAATTGTTGTAGTCAAAGGACAATAGGTAGTGTATACCGTTTCAAAAGATCCAACTGTGGTGGTGAGGACAGTAACTCCAGTCAGAATAGTAGAAGCCTTACAGTTGGTACCATTAGAACAAGAAGTGATTGTAAATAAGGTTGACGATTGAGAGACGACAGTCACAACTGAAGTTTCAATGGATTGAGATGTGACAGCAGGACCAGAAGCTGAGACTAAGGCAGAAGCTGAAGAGGTAGTAGAAGCTGAGACTAAGGTAGAAGCTGAAGAGGTTGTAGAAGCTGAGACTGAGGCAGAAGCTGAAGAGGTGGTAGAATAACCTGATTCTAGTGTAGACGAAACACTCGAAGAAATAACTTCAGAATCAGAGTTGGAGCTAGAAATATCAATACTCATTCCAGCAACACTGGTGGAAGACAAAGACTCAGAGATAGAGACAGAACCAGTAGCAGTTCCCGAAACAATAGTAGTAGAAGCAAAACTTGAGAACAAGCTGGATGAGGAAGAGTCCGTTTCGGTAACTTCGAAACTGGCACTAACGGTGTAATTCAAATCTTCTGAGTCATCATCATCTCTCTTACCTAAAGGTGATCTTATTCTTCTTGGTCTGTTAATACGAATATTAGCAACACCGACAAATAAGCCCTTGTAACCTTGACTTGAACCCAAATCAAATCCAATTGTCAACCCATTAGCAACATTGACTAATAAAGTAGTCTCAAACCCACCCCTAGAAGATGCACTGAATGCAATACCAGCGGATGTAGAATCGGCCAAAGCAGAGACTGAAGACAATAAGAAAGATGGATCATTAGATGTTAAATGGATGTAAACGTAATTCCAAGGACCTAAGATGGCAGGAATGGTCATTAAAAATGGGACTGTGTTTGGATTGCGAGTGATTCCAGATGAACCGGAGTCTGGAACAGTATTGAAAGAGATTGGACTGGTGTTTGAACTTGGGGTTGAGACAGCCGATGATGTAGTGGTGGAAGTGCTGGAAGTGATTGGTGCAACAACTGTAGAAGAAGTTGGAGCTGGTGGGATGCTTTCAGCTTCTGTGGTTTCTACAGAAGTTACTGGTGCAACAACTGTAGAAGGAGTTGGAGCTAGTGGAATGCTTTCAGTTTCTGTGGTGGATGTCAATTCAAGAGTATCCTCAGTAGAAGAAGAAGCTGTTTCTTCAACAGGAGCATGGGTAGTAGAGTAACTGGATGTAACAGTAGTGAGGTCGAACGACAAAGGCACAGTGGAATATTGAGAAGTTTTGATAAGAGTACTGTAAAATGAAGAATGCCAAACTTCTTCAGTAGAATATGTAAGACCTTTCTTGGTGGAAGTGTAGACAGATATAGCATCTTCTGTGGAATGGACTGGACCTTCAGTAGTAGACGTTGAAATGACATTGACCTCAGTAGCGGAAGTTTCATGAACAGCTGTTGAAGTGGCAGTAGCAGTGGCAGTCACCTCACCAGCAATCGCAGTCAAGGAATAAACCAAAGTTTGGTAATCGTACTTCTTTTCTGGATTCCATCTATAGATAATGACTCTACCATATGCACCAAGAACACCAACAAAATCTTCTTTAGTAGCAACAACATCGAAAGTCAAGAATTCAGTAGTACTTGGCGTTGGGTTGTAAAAAACGATCAAAGATTGTTGTCTGTTTAAAACAGTGATATCAGTAACGACCTTATTTGAATCAGCGTACAAAGATGGGTTGGTGAAGTTGGTCTGAGAATCAGAAACTGAGAAATCATAGCTTAAACTCACCCACGGTCCCAATGACGAGTCTACGAGAACCGCAAATGAAGCCGACGTAGGGGAAATCAGACCAGCACTGATTCTTGGAGCGACAGTAGAAGCAACATATGTTGAGGTAACAGTACCAGCAGTGGCCGTCACAGTGTATGTTGAGGTGGTATCTTCGTCATAAACGACACCGATAACGGCCTTAGCTAAAGCAGCACCTGCGTATGTACCAACCAAGGTCATATCAAACTCAACAGATTCTTCAGCAACAGGCAGACTAGTGAGCTTGACATAAGCGTAGGAAGGTTGGTTGTGCATCATGTAATAATCCTCAGAACTGGCTAAGGCTGAATCTAAGTAAACAACTGGAGAGGATAACGAAAAGACGTCGTTCAGAGTATAGAAATTGTAATTGACGTATTGGTAAGCTGGAGCAACAGAGGCAGGTAAAGTGACAACGAAGTGAGCTACGGAGTTGGAAGTCAGATGACCAGACATAGTTGGTACAGCAACATGAGCAGGAGTTGCGGAAGAGACAGAAACAACACCAGTGCTTGCAGTTATGGCATTGACTTCAGTTGGGTTGAAAATAGTGCTAGCTTCAGAGGTAGAAGTCTCATGAGCGGCGGATGAAGTGTCATCAGCAGTGGCAGTGGCAGTGGCAGTAGCAGTGGCAGTGGCAGTGGCAGTCACCTCACCAGCAATCGCAGTCAAGGAATAAACCAAAGTTTGGTAATCGTACTTCTTTTCTGGATTCCATCTATAGATAATGACTCTACCATATGCACCAAGAACACCAACAAAATCTTCTTTAGTAGCAACAACATCGAAAGTCAAGAATTCAGTAGTACTTGGCGTTGGGTTGTAAAAAACGATCAAAGATTGTTGTCTGTTTAAAACAGTGATATCAGTAACGACCTTATTTGAATCAGCGTACAAAGATGGGTTGGTGAAGTTGGTCTGAGAATCAGAAACTGAGAAATCATAGCTTAAACTCACCCACGGTCCCAATGACGAGTCTACGAGAACCGCAAATGAAGCCGACGTAGGGGAAATCAGACCAGCACTGATTCTTGGAGTAAAACTGGAAGCCGCATTTGTTGAGGTAGTAGCACCAACAGTAGAAGTTGTTACGGCAGTAACTTCAGCAGTTGGAACTGGTACTTCAACAGAAGCAGACAAGTCCCACTCAGGATAAACATAGCCACCAGGACTTGAAGTTCTCATCTTAACATTAACAAAAGCCTCCAATAAATCAGTTGTTTCTTGAACATTGCTCACTTCGAATCTTAAAACATCAGCAAAAAGAGGCATAGAGTTGAACTCGGTCCAAACCCATCTCCCCAATGAATCATAAGTGAAATCCAGAGCCGAGATAACTTCACCATCATACAAGAACTCCGCTTTCGAGACAACCAAGTGGGACCAGATCGAGGTAGTGGCGTTCAAAATAAGGTAATCCCATGGTCCTAAAGAGGCCGGGATGGAGACAGTGAAGATTGCAGAGTTAGAGGTTGATAATATACCTGAAAAGCTTGGAGCTTTAGTAGAAGTGGCTGGAGCAGTTGATAATACATCATCTTCAGTTGTGGTTGTGCTAGTTACAGCCGTTGTAGTTGTGGCAGTGGTGGTGGCTTCTTTAGCAGATTCTGTGGCTATTGGAACATATGTTTTAGGAGAAGCGGGGTAACTAATCACATCTTGATCAGGACTCAAAGTTGCAACACCAGTAACAGTATAAGTAGTTGATGGGTTGTTACCCATAGCATTAGTCTTTGGCAAAACCAATCCAACCTGAACTTCGACACTAACGATACCTTCACCAGTATAAGAGTCTGGGATAACGATATCAAAGCCCAAATCCTCGTGATCAGTTGGGTTAATGTTGTACGTGATATAAGCAATATTGCTCCATTTGATAAGATCACCAGTAGAAGACTGTAGAACATCATCAAGGAAGATCTGGAAGTTGGTGGCTGTTGGTAATTGAGGAGAAAGGGGAGTGATAAGATAGGAAAGAATAGACCAGTGAGAGAATGGTGTGTGGTCCATGGTGACAAAGAAATGAGCCAATTTTGAAGAGGACGAAGATCCTGTGATCGATAACGGACTCAAAGAACTAGCGGTAGGGGTGGAAATAGCTAAAGAAGAGGATGTTGTTGATGATGTGGAACTTGGACTTAATAAGACCATTGAAGAAGATGAGGAAATAACATTCTCGGTATCAAGCCCGAAAGAGCTTGAAGTAGAACTTGAGGACTCAATACTGACATAAGTGTAACTGGATGCAGCAACAGCTGAGTCCTGTTCCGGTTCGGTGGTAGTTGTAGTGATATCATCATCAGAAGTTGTACTTGTTGGCTCTTCAGTAGAGATAGTAGTATCCAATGTAACAGTTGGCTGATAGTTGATAGTCCCAGTACCGACTAGTCCGACACTAGAAGTAATGACTTGGTCAGTATCACCAATAGGAAGAACAACCTGCAAGTTGACAGCAACTTTGACGACACTGCTTCCTGTGTAAGTTCCATCGGCAGGAACCCAAACATCAAAAAACAAAACCTGATCATTAGTTGGGTTCTGAGAGTAGGTCAACATAACACTGTTAGCACTCCATCTCATAATGTTGGCATAGACGTTTTGAGGTTCCATAGCAACGCCGTCATTGTACACCTCATAATCCGCGGAACTGGCTTCAGATGATGACATAGGAACAATAATGTAACTGATTTTCTTCCATTGGCCAAAGTATGCGTGATCTATTGAGACTTGGAATCTAGCGACATTTGGTGAGGTGATTGGAACAGCAGCGATGACAGGCGATTGGGGAGTTGGAGAATTAGTGGTGGCGGTGGTATTTTCAGCAAAGACTAACCCAGTGGTAAATATATAGGTGTATAAGAGGAATAACCTCAAGGATCCAAATAGTTTCATATCAGTAACTTGTAAACCCTAATTGACAGCGAGAAGTTATAAATACTGAACTCATAAGAAGGACAGGACGCTAGTCACTGGACATTGGATAATTGAAGGGGAGTTCTAATCTTTATATAACCGTGCACCAAGAAAATTCACAACATTCAAACAGACAAAATAACAACAGGGGAAAAAAAAAGAACCAACAAGTGACAAAATGCTTCTATCAGTAATTTTCAGGGCCCAGACTTCCATTAGATCTCACTCCTCTCCAATTACTAATTTCAACCAAAAAATTCATAACTAGGGTCTATCGCGTAAAATATTCAGTGTGTATAGTAATTTAGTAAATATTGGCTGTTAAATGTACAGGTCATGGCTTCCACCTACTTATTAATACATGATATTTCCCTTTTTCTGTTAGGTTTGATATATAAGGATGTAGGGTTAGAACATAGACTTGAACGAACAACCGCGGCCTCCACTGAAATTTTTTTGAGAAGTCATATGAAGTTGGCCACTTATTACAATTGAATTGAAATTAAAGCCCTTATATAAAGGATAATTGAGTACTTGACTGCCTTAACTGACTTAAGTGAACAGATAGATACCTGAAATAAGTCTGTATTTCGTTGATGTATAAATATGTTTCCAATCAACGTAGTGGAATCTAGAACTTGATTTTTCTTTTTCAACCCTTGTTAATCTAGTACTGAACTGGTACAAATTGAAATATGGCTAATGACATCCTAACATCTACTAATCCGAAATATTATTATTATTATTATTATTATTATTATTATTATTATTATTATTATTATTATTATTATTATTATTATTATTATTATTATTATTATTATTATTATTATTATTATTATTATTATTATTATTATTGAAGGTTAAAAAATCAACTTCACAAAGTTTACCAAGAGATTTTTGGTTCACTGTTGATTCGAAGATGTCTTGCATAACACTGCGTCGTAACAACCCATGTCTAGTCACACTATCAATTTTCTACAGTTTCTTTACAGGTCTAGCACTTTTTTTTTTCCGAAAGAAGAAATATTATGAGGACACGGTTTTTTTTTAATAGAATGGCAACGTATAGATAGAAATAAGATTTTCTGAATTCCAGAAAAAAACTGTAAACAATTATAAAGAACTATCTGATCAACAATTGGATTTAGAATTCAAAACTTTTTTTACATGATCAATTTTTATGAGATGAAGTAAAACACACAACCTTTTAACAATTATGGACCCACTTAAAAGTTGAGTATATTAATGAAACTAATTTTTCTGAAAAAGTAAAATGTTTCCATATTTATGGTACACTTATTAGGAAGCCTCAACTATTGTAGATTTATGGACAAAAAAAAACTTCAAATTTTTAGGTGCAGGAGAACGCAGATCCTTTTGAGGACAAGCCAGTAATACATGGACTTGCCTCAAAAATATAAATTTGTCCGAAGCCAAAAAAAAATATATATATAATCTGCTTTTTATTTTCGCGGTACTTCCATAAATTTTTTCCATCCATTAGAAGTCATCGGAGGGGTGAAATGAAGTAATAAAGTCAATCAATGTAATTTGATTAGATGAGACCGAGTTCTTTGAATTTCTTAAGAAATACCTACATCACAATGGCTAAGAAGAACTTTAGAGGCAGAGGTGCCAAGAAAGGTAACAGAGACGAAAACAAGGATGGCTGGACTGAAATCAGCAGGGAAAATGCCAAATGGGAAGCCTACTACAGATCCCAAAATATTATCCCTGATGAAGCTGAATTCCAAGACTTCAAGAAACACTGTCAAGAAACCTTACCTTTGACTTTCCGTATCACTGGTTCCAAGGACCATGCTGAGGAAATCAACCAAATTTTCAAGGACCGTCACTTGAACCATTTACAAGGTCAGACCTTCTTGGGTGAACCAGTCAAAGAGCCAAAGCCAATTGCCTTCTATCCAAATGAGCTTGCTTGGCAAATCGATGTCTCCAAGTCTGTTATGAGAAAGGATGAAAACTTTGCTAAGACTCAGAGATTCCTTGTTATTGAGACCGAAGCCGGGAACATTTCCAGACAAGAAGCTGTCTCTATGATCCCACCATTGTTGTTAGACGTCAAGCCAGAACATAAGGTCTTAGATATGTGTGCTGCCCCAGGTTCTAAGACCGCCCAATTGATTGAGTCCTTGCACGCTGAACCAAACCCAACTGGTTTCGTTATCGCTAATGACTCCGACTTCAAGAGAGCTCATATGTTAGTCCATCAAATCAAGAGATTGAACTCTCCAAATATGATTGTTGTCAATCACGATGCCCAGTTCTTTCCTAAGGTCAAATTACATGAAGAATTCGTCAAATTCGATAGAATCTTGTGTGATGTTCCTTGTTCAGGTGATGGTACCATCAGAAAGAACGCTCAAATCTGGAGTAAGTGGTCACTTGGTGATGGTTTAGGTTTGAACCCTTTACAATTTAAGATCTTACAAAGAGGTATTGACTTATTGGAAGACGGTGGTAGACTTGTCTACTCCACTTGTTCTATGAACCCAATGGAAAATGAATCTGTTATTGCACATGCTTTAAGAAAGAACAAGAACATGAAGATTGTCAAGTACGAATTACCAGGTTTGGTCTCTTCACCAGGTTTAACCAACTGGACTGTTGTCGGTAAAGATGGTGAGGCCAAGGCTAAGGGCACTGAAGGTTTTGGTGACGAATTATTTCCACCAACAGAAGAAGAAAACAAAGACTTTGGTCTGGAAAACTGTATCAGAGTCTACCCACATCAACAAAACACAGGTGGTTTCTTCATCACTTTACTAGAAAAGGCTTCCAAGGAAAAGACAGATGAGCCAGCCAAGAAGAAGTTCAAGGTGACTGCCCCAGCTACCGATAAGAAGGAAAAGTTGGCCTCTGCCACCAAGGACAACGTCGAACCTTTCAATTTCCTCCCACCCACCCATCCAGAGTTAGAAAAGTGCTGGAACTTCTATGGATTCGACAAGAACGACACCAAGATTACAGAGTCTTGTTTCGTTAGAAACGCCACTGGTGATCCATCTCGTATTATTTATTTATCAAGTCCAATTGTGCGTGACTTCCTTATTGCTAACGAAGAAAAGTTAAAGATCGTTCACTCCGGTATCAGATTCTTTGTCACTCAACGTACTGATTTAGAATGTCCATGGAGAATTCAAGCAGAAGCCATTGATATTGTTCGCTCCATCTTCCATGAAAACAACCCACGTGTCTTGGACATCGACTTGCCATTATTTGAAACCTTCCTTAAGGAAGCTTTCCCAAAATACTATGAATTAGAAACCAAGTATCCAGATTTCATTGCTAAGATTAAGGCCTTACCACATGGTTGTGGTTTTGTCAAAGTTTCCAGAGAAGGTCATGAAGATTTGATTTACCCAGTTTGGATCGGTTCTTCTTGTGTAAACTTAATGCTTGCTAAGAAGGAAACTTTTGAAGTTCTTTACAGAGTCTTTAACGTTGAAACCAGTGGCTCAGAGACTTACAAGCAAACTCCAAATGGTCCAGGTAAAAAGATTGAGGCTGCTAATGAAACTTCCAAGTCAGACACTGAAACTGAAGCTTCTGGTGCTCCAGTTGCGTCTGAAGATGATACACCAGTTCCAGAAGAAGTTGCTGTTGCTGCTCCAGCTCCAAGTGACGCCTAGATCGATCTTTTAGATTGATATTATTTTTTTTTTCTGACCTTCTGTATATTATTAAAATTGATTCTATTTTATATCTATCCGATTGCTGAAATATTTGTAACTACAAAGAAACTGATTGTGATGTCCTTGGACTTCTATCAAACGTTGGTTATCCATTGAATTATACACCTCTTATTTCCCAGTGATAGCCTTACCAGCATTTGCCATAGCCTCTGTGTTAATTGTTGGTTAGTATATATTTATAGGGTCAATTGCAGAATGAAAAATGACAAAATTTGACTTACCTCTTCTGGAAGCATCTTGTAATAGATTGGTATCGACATCACCCTTGCTCAAGTGCACATATCTGACTGTGGAACCTCTAACGAATATGCTCTTGACTGAAGAGAGATGTGGGTATTTGTCTTCGTTCTTGCACTTCACGTTGTCTAACTTGAGATTGAAATATTGGTCAGCAGTTTTCAATGTTCCGGTGATTTCAACACCGTTCTTAAGTTCCACAGTGATTTCACGGTCTACTAGAGTTTTGAAGAATGAAAGGAAAAGCATTTTTATTATTTAAAATTAGTTTTTAAAATGCAACTAAAATTAACGTCTTTGAAGAGTTGGTTATATGGTAAGTTTTAATACCATTTATTTCATGCGCGCAATAATTTCGCCATATCACATCCTCCGCTAAAATATTTATTTTATTAATTAAAGCTTCAAGGAATTTCGCGCCAATTTTCTTTCAATATATATATTTACTTACATAAATATTGAAAATATATGTGTTGCTGAAGATCTGATCTGATCTTTTGAATTGAACTTTTTAATTGAAAGCGCTTTCATTTTCCACAACCTCTTCTTAAGAGACTACATTAATTTCCCCAGATACTCTTCCAAAAATGTCCCAAAATCCAAACCAAGAACTTCAGCTTAAATTTAACAGCTACAAACAAACACTAACCGAACTTGAAGAAAAATTAATAGAACTACGTAAAGATGAAGAAGAACACAGAATTGTTGTCGCTACTCTAGAGAAGACACCAGCTGAGAGAAGATGCTTTAGAATGGTTGGTGGTGCTTTAGTTGAACATACTGCTGGTGAACAACTGCCTTTGTTACAACAAAAACTCTCAAATATCACAAGTATGTGTGGAACCATAACGACAGAGTTGAAGAAGCTAAGAGAAGAATTCGAAAATTGGAAGAAAGAGAAGAAGATTCAAATTGTTAGAGAATAAGTGTTCGGATCCACCTGATTTTTCATGATTTGATCATAAAAATGTATACAAGAGAGAGATAAAAATGGTCGGGATTTCAGTCTATATAATAAACGTTTCTAATTAACGCGATCTATTTAAATCATAAGATATTATTGTTTACTGATCACGCTCATGTAATCTGCGATGATAAAATCTGGCTCTTTGGTCTCAACAAACGGGTTGGCAGGTCTGAATGAATTTATAACCACGTTCCCTGGAATATCCCAGTTGACCTTGGCAGATTCGCCATTATTCAACCACCATTTGGATCTCTCATTACTTGGCTGTGGCAAATTATCATCTGTTTTGCTGTTTGCTGGATAGCTAAGATTATAAGCTGATAGTTCATTCGGATCTAAAGCAGGATTGTAGTGGCCACCTTCTGAATCCTTATCGAATGGATCTAAGAAGCCTAATTTTAGTTTCTCTATCTCTCGTTTTCTCTCCTCGTAAAGTTCCTTCAAAACAGCGTTTCTCTTCTCTTCTTCAATGATAGTGACAGTGGTCTTGAAAAGAGCAGAAACAGGTCTATGATCTGAGAGTACGATTTCTGGTGCTGATTTGTAACTCAATTGCTTGATACGATTCCCTCTATGGGCCACGACAATTCTATCAGTCCAAGCTGGAACACGTTGCTTCTCTGAAGAATCATAATTTGAAGTTCCCTTGTCAAACTTATATGTTGGATCGAAATCTATATCAAGTTCCTGGAAGAATTGAAAGACCTTGTTTTGATTCATCCCTTTGATCAACTGGTCATGTTCAAGCAAGGTGGTGTAGTCTCCAACTTCTACTAACGATCTGACCGTTTCGTTGTTCATGTCAATTCTAAAGTTGAGATCACCCATCCAGATACTGGCATCATGATTCAAGATCTTTTTATTTCCCTTGAAGACCAAACTTTTATAAAGGGTCTTGTAATCAGTGAAACGCTGTTCAACGTTCTCGATCCCAGCAGCCAAATGAGAAACAATAAAGCATAGTTTAGTTTTCGCATATGACAAAGAGATCCCAACACCTCCCTTATTTGCTGCCATACCACCAAGACCAGTCTTTTTCATAATGCATTCAATATGCTTGATTAAGGGAAGCCCTTCCTTCTTGACAAAGATCATAGAGAGAATACCACCAAGCTGAATAGACCACAGTAGTTGATACTCGTCCTTCTTACTGTTTCTTGAGTTCAATGTTCTTTTAATGGAGTTTTCCCATGCAACTTTCTTGGAGTCATCAATTACCAGCATGTGAGATGTAGATAATTCAATAATCTCTTGGAGTCCGATGACAATCAAGTCGTAGTCGCTATGATAGTTGATTGAATCGTTATGGTATAATTTTGGATAGATCCAAGGTGTTAGATCGTCTTCAGGTAAGGTTGCAGCTACATTGAATGTACCAGCAAAGATTTTGATATCTTTTTCGAATGAAAATTCTGGTAATCTGGAACTCAATTGAGAGGCTATGAATTCATTGATTGGGTCGTACAATTTGACAATAGTGTTAACAATTCTATCAGTGATCCGTTTGGAGCTTTTTCTGAGTGAATGATCCGAGATCAATTCCAAAACTTCATTGTTGTCTTCCCAAAGTAAATCATGCTTGTTCTTCAGATCAACAGAGAGCTTTCTTCTGGTGAGCTCAAACATTGATATATGCAGGACTTCCATGGATATAAGTTTCTGAATTAGGCCTGGTTTTGACATACTATTCAAAGCGTTGATTCGTAGAACCCCCAACTGCTTTCCTATGAAAACACCCATTTTCATATCGTAACAGAAGGCACCAACTTCCATAAGATACCCTCTGATCATATTTAATGCCCTATTGGGATTATGTTTCAACTGATCTCTAGAGCAATCAATCTGCACATATGGGATGCCCTTCTTCGCTAAAAGCGATATATATCGTTGGTTAAGCTCCTCTTCCTCTTTTCTGTTCCTTAGAGCATTGATGACAACAACATTGCTATGTCTCTCAATCATCAGATCAAAATGCTTGTCAAATGCATTCTTGTTCATCTCATAACTCTGAGATAAATTAACCTTTTTGGAAGACAATAAAGTGGAATCAACTTCATAGAATAAAGGAATATTACCCCTAACTTGATTATAAGCGAAATAGACCGACTTGTTGAAGAGAACGATCTCTGTCTCAATGTAGTTAGACACATGTCCTTGTTCATCTACACCATTATTACCAAACGGGCCGTAGGAATTAGCACAAGAAATACGTGATATAATTGTCATTAATGTGTCTTCTCCAGCCAGGTCTGTGTTACATGTCTTGACAAAACCCCTAATGAGAAAAGTCAAGAACTCTGTCTTATCAAAACATTCCCTCTCTCCATCCATCAAATGCTCTCTAAACTTGGTGAGCTCTTTAATCATGAATCCGTTCCATAAAAATCTTTTATCAAAGTTAGAAAACATATGTTCATAGTCCCGTGTCTGCAAAGTTCTGTCTTGTGCCTGACAAGTGAGATCAAAGTCACGGGAGTAGTAAAAACCATTCGTTAGAAGCTTTCTTATCTTGTTACATGGATGATCCAGCTCAGATTTATCAGTCCCGGAGGTTGACATTTTCCTATTGACTGTGATTGAGTCATGAATATTTGAGTTCAAACAGTAGAATTCCACGTTTCTGATCTTGTAAACGTCTTCGTGTGGTCTAGGTGAGCCAATCTTCACATTATCTGTAATTGCACAGAGAAATACAGCACCTTTAACATCAAGAAATCCTAAGAGCCCATTGAACCTGTGACTGGTTATTTCCTTATACTTGGATGTGTCTGTTTGAGATATATGGGAAAACTTTATAAGGCAATGGTTTTTTTTCGTCACATAGCGAAGAGTTAGACAATAGTCGCTTGAAACAAGAATAAACGATCTGGGGTATTCTAAGAAAAATATCCTCATCTTTGGAGGTGTTCTAAGAATGTATAACAAAAACCTATGATCTGCTGATGTATATGTGCTGCAAAATTTGATGATATCGTTGCTTTGAACAAAAGCACAATATTTAGTGGCCGGCTAATTTGTCAAAAGTTTACAACCTTCCAATGTTTAAAAAAAACACAAACACACACCACACACACTCAATCAATATATATTTTCTGAAACCTGAAGCCAACCTGATCATCCCCACGACTATTCGGTTTGGACACAACACATGCTTGTCTGTCATTTCAGATAGTGCAAAAAACCAGCAATATTGATCAAAAAAGTACTCCTCCTTCTCAATTAAATTTTGAAGGTTTTCAAAAAAAAAAGCCTTATTTACCTATATTAATTTGGAGCCAGCCAAGGCTGGAACTTAACACTAATTGTACTTTTTTTTTCTTTTTAGAGCATGGTAAGTATCATTAACCTCAAACTTTCTTTTCGAAGATTTTGATTAGATGGCAGAACGTTTTTTAGCTTATGTAATAATTATGAAGATGAACTATTTACCAGCAAATTTCTGTTCAATATATTTGTTTTTACTATTTTTTTTTAACAAATATTTTAGAAAGATCAAGGACTCAAGATATCAAATCAACAAAAAAAAATTCTCAATTATACTATAAAGTGTAATTATTTAAAATCATTAGGTATAGATCAACTGTACTCTTGTGTAAACTTATTTCTTGGAACTATCAACGGCGTTTTCAGACCCTTCCTTGGCACCATGGATAGAGGCAGAGACGTATTCAGCAGCATCGTTCAAACTCTTCTTAGCAGAATCGACGTATTCTTGAGCAGTTTCAGTGAAGCTCTTTTCATTGGCAGATTTTGCTTCATCCTTACCCTTGGTGAAAGAGTCAGAGATACCTTGAGCAGCACCCTTGTTTTCTTCAGGTTGAATTTTTCCTTGAATTTTATCAACTGTATCAGTGACACCTTCCTTAGCTTGATCTAAGTAGCTCTTTTGGGATTCTGGAGTGATGGTTTCCTTAGCCTTAGTTGTGAAATCTTTTCTACCGGTGTCAGACATTGTCAGTTGTATTGTATTTTATTGTATTGATTAATGAATCAAAGTTGTTCGATGCTGTATAAAACTATAGTATACCTTCTTCAGATGAGAAATTGTTGGGGACTTGATTGAGTTTTTATAGTTTTTCAATTGAATCTTTAAAGCAAAAGTCGGTATTGAAACAATGTGAACAGTCGTGATCAAGAATGGGATTCTAACCACTGGTTCAATACCAAACCACGCAGTAAACAATAAAGATACTACCCCAATTAGAAACTAATATTCTAAAAGAATGTTCCAAAAACTTCGAATTTCAGTCTTTAAGAGCAAGATTGCTATTATAGAAGAATTCTGCGTTTGATGATTAAGCAAATCGCTATAGATTCATCAGTAAAAATACGTCACTAATGTTATGGTTTTTCTGTACGTGCCTGCAGGCAGTGACGCAATCTGATCTTGAAATTACGGGTATTCGCGGTAAAAAGTGGAGATGATTTTCAAACAATAAAACTACCATATTTAGAAAACTCTAATAATGACCAATTCAGGAAGTTTTGTGGATCAACTAGAATATAACATGAAGACAGACCAATTAATAATATCGTATGATATATCATGAACAAATGCACATTTACTTAACATAATATGGACATATCCAATATCGGTATCTGGTTCTTGATTAATAAAAATTCGGTATTTAGATGAACCTGGGTGTCAGTATATTTAACCTTAAAACATGTAAGTCTTTTGTGATTTTGATTTTAAAAGTTATAAAAGTTAATAATAACCATTATTTTAATCTTTCCTTTAATGAAAAGGTTTTTTTTTTTTGATTGTTAATGATCGAAAATTAAGTCCAAAATATGACTGAAATATCCCTGATTCCGTGACTACTAGGGGGGTCAAGACAATTTCGGTTTGACCACGTTATAGCAACAAATACACCATTTCACCAGTTAACTTTCTGAACATAAAATTTAACCTTCCACCCTTTCTTCACACCAAACTGTAGCAATAATCAATCTATGGGTATAAGGCCACTTAACGACACTACTATTACGTTTTGAAGTTTAATAAAAATGACACAACAAACCTTCTTCATTACAGGCACGACGAAGGGCGTTCCCCTGCAATTAGTTAAAATTCTTTTATCTCAAGGTCACAGGGTGATAGCAACCGTTCATCATCGTCAGCCAGAGATTCAGGGAGAACTGTCTATAACAAATTATCCGAATTTAACGCTGCTCCATCTTGATTTCACAGATAACAGGTCATTCGCAAAACTTGAAGAAGAGTTGGAAAGCTTAGGGAATGTCATTATCGATGTCTTCATCTCACATGCTACGTTGAATAAACCAATTCAATCTGATCTTTTGTTAGATACTACATACAATCTTTATGTGAAATATTTTCAGATTAACACATTGGGTCCATTGGAGATATTGAAAGTAATCAAGCCATTCATGTATCTATCAAAAGTCAAGAAAGTCATATTAACATCCTCTGCCTTTAATGATAAAAACCCTAAGGGGGAAGTCAAAGGAAACCCTTACACTATTGCTAAAGCTGGTTTGAGTTTAATCGGATCCCAATTAGCAGAAGAGTTGGAACAGGAAGGCTTTATAGTTGTTAATTATTATCCTGGTTTGCATAAAGGGGGTGATGAGACAGATAATAATGCCATGGAAGTTGAAGAGGCTGCCAGCGCTGAGTTGAAGGTTGTTGATGGCTTAAGTATGGAGCACACTGGTTTATACCTTGATTATCTTGGACATTGTTTAGATTGTTGAGGCCAGCTCTCTGCGAACTATTGATATTTTTGAGACTTTAGTCTTGTACATCTGGAAAATCTTCAGCCTCGTAGAAATCGTCGATCGAATCTTGATTTCCGTGCTCATTTGAGCTGGAACTTTCTTCTTCCAGATTATCGCATTCTCCCAAAATATCTTCTTTTTCTTCTTCATCATCATCATCTTCTTCTTCCAATTCACAACTTTCAGAGTCAGTGGGGTCCTTGTGTATTTCAGCAAATTCCCTGGTAAATTTTTGATTCTCTATCTTGTAACTTTTTAATCTTATTCTTCTTTCTTCTAGATGGTTTTTTTGACTTTTCTGAATTTTCGATCTGTTCTTATGGCATCTCGCTCTTTCACTTTTAATCTCTACTGTCTTTGCAGAAGCATCTGCATTCACAAAATTCATTTTCTCTTCGTTCTGATCAACAGCGTGTTTAAAATAACCTTCTTGGGCAACAAAATCATCCACCATATGTTCCACTAGAACACCCATAGCTAACAACGCAGATTCATCCATCTGACGTTCATAGGGGTTGATAGTAAATCCATCGACATGAGCAAAGTTTCTAGCGAAATAATAGTGGATCGCTTCTAATAAATCTGATTCAGGTAGATTTTCAAGACCTTCTTCTTCTCTCTCTTTCACTGGTATCATCTTTGGTGCTCCTTCCTTCTGAAGAAGAACTTCATCGTGAGATGGAACACCATTCTCGTACTTTCTATTCACGATCTTGTAATACTGATCTGATGTACGCTTAACAGACGGTTGAGTCTCTTCTTGATTAAGTGTGGAGAAGATTGTCTTCCTGTAGTACGATCTCTTATCTGACATGTCTGAATAAACGAATATTTTAAATAATATCCTTGTGATGTGATTGGACTTTTGGTTGAAAGAAAATTGGTTTATATACCTTATTTAGTAATTAACTGTATTGATTCTTTTATTATTATTATTATTATTATTATTATTATTAGTGCATCAAGATCATTCAAACTTATCGAACTTTTAACCAATTAATATTTATGATATATAATGCTGAAAAAAATTCGGAGCAGAAGAAAGTTAATTGAAAAAAAAATGGTTTCAGTAACTATCCTCTGTACGCATTATTACCAAGGAGATGCTATCCAAGTCGCCTTCCAACGGTAAACGGCCCAGTGCTGGATTGCTCCCCTCCTGTATACCGCTTGCATTACTCATCTTTCGCAGCCGGACTACTCACAGCGCAGAAAAGACACCTTCCGCCAGAATCGAACCAGGACACCTCGACCCGAAACACAACACGCTCAGGAATTAATTATGCTATCGATTCCACTAAATGCCTTTACAGCGAAAAATGTAAAAACTACTAAACAACATATGAAATATCATTATCTTTCAATCACGTGATTAAAAAGAGATTTTTTGTTATTCTTTGAGATCAAATATATTTTAAACTTCATATAACAAAGCAGGAATGTTATGATCTTCGAATAACTAAATCTACGCTTGCAAATATTTGTAAATATGTTGGATTAAAGTGTAAATTTGTTCTTATTAGTACAATAGTGAAGTTGAAAAACTATCCAATTTCTGCTAAACACTTTCTATAGAACGTATGTAAAATAATAGTATAAAATAAGTGAAAGTGTTTATATAAATCATAATGTGTGGAATAAATGTGGTGTGACCATAAACGGGTGTAAGGAAATAATGTATTAGGTCCTGTAATAAGCACCTTAACATTTATTCACCTAGTAATATGTCATGTGATCATATCATATTACGGCTACCCTTCTGTTAAAGATAAGTATCCTTTGGATCAACTTACTAACAATTGTTGGAATGACTTGAAAGTTATTCGGGGAAGTGGCTTAGTCAATGCATCAGCAACCATACTAGCAGTTGGGGTAAACTTCAATCTTACTGACTTCAACATCTTAACTTGTTTCCTGACATAAGCTAAGCGGATGTTCAAATGACGATTACGTTTATTGAAGTCTTTATCTTTCACCATACCAATAGCAGTTTCACTGTCTGTGATTAGTTTGGTTGACTCTAACTTATCATTGTTGATCTTCTCAACTAATGGTTTCAACCATAAGTTTGTCTTAATTGCTTGCGATATAGCGCTTAATTCGGCTTCGGCTGGTGATGTGGTTGTGGTTGTACTGGCAGAGGATTCCCAGTAGATGATACCTTCATTGTAGTAGGTAACATTTCCTAACGATGATTTGAAGTTTTCATCTGATGAATGGCTTGCATCGGAGAATGTAGTGATGTATTTACTATTGTACCCATTCGAGGATCTCCCTTCTCTGAAAATAATACCTTTGGTAATTGTTGATTTCAAGTAAGCAAGTAGTTTGGTTAGAAAGCAGAATACTTGATCTGATGGCTTGAGTTGATGTTTCGAAATATAATTGACTGGCCAAGTGATGTCGGGACGAGTATGGGTTGAAACATAAATTAAACTGCCAATAATCTGCCTAGCAAGGTTGACTCTGTAGTTGTGCACATTCATATCTTGTATTGCGTAGGGTTCGTTGACATAATAAGTTGGTGGCGAGTCTTTTGGTTTCTGATCGTTTTCCAAAAATTTCTCGATAATCTTGGCTACATTGTTTGTTTGGTGTAGTTTGATCTGAGTTCTCTTACCTTTCTTATAGTATTCATCAATCTCAACTCCTAAGAAAGTTCTTTTCTTGATGATGATGCCATTTGCATTCTTGGGTTCAATAATGGCGTCGATGACCTTGGCTTGGATAAAAAATTGCAATCTTTTCAACAGATCATG
>JADIOT010002695.1:4653-20814 GCA_018343995.1 Waltiozyma sp. UFMG-CM-Y6624
TTTTTTTTTTTTTTTTTTTTAAAAAAACCAAAAAAAAAAAAGGTTAATCTTATTAATATACAAAAACATAAAATTCACAAGAGAATTTATATATATATATATATATATTTTTTTCAATGTAAACCTCTACCTTCAATACTAATACCACTTTTCTTACTAACTCTACCTGCATTTCCTCTACCACTCAATTTAGAATTGATTCTCTTAAATTGATCATCTCTATTCAACGAAGACCCAACACCAGCATTAACAATTGTATTAGTCATAGAACTATCAATACGAGATTTAGGAACAAATTTATAATCTGTGACAGTTGGAGCAGGAGCAGCAGCTCTATTCCGACGTTCTGCTTGTTGTTCATAAATAGATTTCTCCAAATTTTTCCCATCAATAGTTGAAGATTTACGACGACGTAATGAAGAATGATCGAAGTCACGTGAATGGAACTTTTTATCACGATAATTATCTGAAGCACCAATAATTGGTCTTGTCCAATCTGAAATCAATTTATCAGCAACTCTTTTAATCTTTGGTTCAACACGTTTAGATTTTTGATAAAATAATAAAATCTTACCTATTCCTGATTCACGAAGATGATTAGTATTGATTGGTAATTTCACTAAAGCTGCAAATAATTCCTTTTGAATTTCATAAGAAGGTAAAGAAGAATCAGGTAAAGGTTCAAGCCATTGACGAATCTCTGCTAAAAGATTATTATCTAAAATCACTTCGTATAGATTAACCTTGTTAAGCATAGCACGAACTTTTGGTAAAAGTTGAACTTTATTAATGGCAATACCTGATTCATTATCAATTAATTCAGAATCCAATTTGGCTGCATGATCCATTTGTTGTTTAAGGATTTGAATAACTGCATCATCATCATTAGTAAGGTCATGTTCGTCCTTACGACGACGTACTTTAGGTTTCTTTAAAGCTCTGTCCAATCTTTCTTCTAATTCACGACGTTTTCTTTGAGTTTCATCGTATGAATCTGTAGAATTACTTTGAAATTCTCTTGTTGGTACTTTCAAGGTTTGTTGTGAAATTTCAGGAGTTGGAGATGTACTTATTTCAACATTGGTAGATCTTTTACGAGCTTTTAAAGAGGAAAAATCAACATTTGTAATATAGTCATCATCAGCTTGTAGTTCATTTTGAACTTGGTCTGAAGTGGTTTCAGTAGTGATTGGTTCTTCTTCAAGTGAAGTTGAAATATTTTGTATGGTATCACTCATGATTTTTCTCTCTCTTTTTCTTTATTTCTCTTATTCTTTAGATTTATTTATTGATATTTATTCAATAACTTTCTATAAAGAATTTCCCGCCTTCTCTATTCTTTCACATATTTTTTGGTTTCAAACAGTTTTTGTGTGTTTTTTTTTTTAATAATTTTCCAAATCACATTCGCGTCGTCGTCGTCGCCGCGGATTAAAATAATAATAATAATAATAATAATTTTTAAAAAACTTCATTAAACCCCATTTTCAACTTTAAAACAAGTTAATTTTGGAAAAAAACAAAAAAAAAAAAAGAAGAAAAACAAAAAGAAAAAAAAAAAATGTCACAATATATAGGTCGTACAATTTCTCTTATTTCATCCAAAGGTATTCGTTACAATGGTATTCTTTGTGAAATTAATGGTGATGAAGCTACAGTTACTTTAAAAAATGTTAGATCTTTAGGTACTCAAGGTAGAGCTGCTGAAGCAAATGGTGGTGATATTAGTTATGAGATTCCGGCTAATGATAATGTCTATCCAGAAGTGGTTTTCAGAGGTAGTGATGTTGTGGATCTAGCTGTTCTGGAAGAAGAAGAAGAAGAAGAGACTAAGAAAGAAGAAGAGACTAAGAAAGAAGAAGAAGAAGAAATTCTCTCTCAACCAAGACGTCTTCAACCAAAACAATACTCATCCAATGATAAACCGGTCTACAAATCCAATCAACAACCAAATTATCAACAACGTCAACCAACCAATAATAATAATAATAATAATAACACACAAAGATGTCAAACTCAACGCCGTTCTAATGCTTTCAATGCCACTGTTCCAGATACAGATTTCCAATTTGACACAATGGCCACTTCTTTACCATCCAAAGATTCTGAAAAAAAGGAACAAGATCCTAAGATTAAATTGGAAGATGAATTTGCTGATTTATCCATTGGGAAATACGATAAGAAATCTTCCTTTTTTGATACTATTTCTTCTTCAACAACCATTGAAAGACCAAGAGATAATCGTAACAATAGTTACAATAAAAGTGGTAATACTAATGAATTTGGTGCTAATTTTGGTAACAGAAACGGGAGAACCAAAGGTAGAGGTGGTAACAGAAGTAATAGAGGAGGTCATAATGGTGAGAGTTGGTAGATTATATATATATATTTATATATATTTATATATGTTTATATATATATTACTATATCCTTTTTAGCCCACTTTCTCTATAAGATGTAGAACCAATTTTTAAACAATTCATCAAATAAATACCACATTTTCTTCCAAATGGAACAACATGAGAATTTAACCATGGTTTAAATCCCAATAAGAAATAACTCAATGCAAACCCTTGTATCAAAGGCATTAATATCACATCTTTGATAATTACTTTTGTGATAATATATGTTGTCTGTAAGAATGGTAAAGGTTGTACTTCTGTACTATTTGTCTTTACATTTGATGATTGAAAGGCAGAATCTAAAGATTTACGGAATGTTGATTCAAAACGAAGATCTGGAATAGGTAGAGTTATTGGAATAGTTGTTGATGGTACGTTTGTTGTATTTTTGGATTCAGACATTTTGATAGAGAAAAAAAAACAAGAAGAAGTTGGACTGTTTATTGTATTTATACTAGATATTTAAAATAATAATTTATTAGAGTTTATCCTATTTTTTGATTTTTATTTTTTGAATTTTATTCGTTTTTTTTGTTTGATATTTTTTTGTTTTTTTGAAGGTATCCGTAAATCACGTGATTGGAGTGTACAGCAAAATTTCTGGGATATGCTTGCAAAAAAACAATCTATTAGCTGAAAATATACCTCAATAAGAAAAAAAAAATTATAGTTAAAGGTCAAATAATTTATTTAGGTTTTGTATATTCATGAAAGATAATTGACCAAACAAAAAGGCCAGTTTGTTTCCCTTTCGAAATTGACTCTTTTTCAAAAACCACCACAAAAGTTTTGCGTAATAATTGAGGTAGGGAAAATTATAAGATTATAGAATTTTTGAAAGAGAAGGGTGTACTAAATCACGTGAGTTACAGCAAACAAATATATATATATATATTTTTTGAATTCCCTTGAACCGGAACGGATGGCCCTTTTTTTTTTTTACAATTTAATTTATTTAATAAACCGGAAGAATTCCCTCAAGAGAATAAGGAATTGATGGAAATGAAGGATAAACTTCAACTTAAATATTCTCCTGTTCAACCGATCAATTTTGATTCAAGAGAAGATATGAAGATTTGGGTTAAACAGTTATACCAAATTATTAGTCTTTGGAGAACTTTCTTATGATAGAATTATCTATATGGGATGCTGATTCAGTGCTTCTTAAGGAAAATCATCTTGATGAATTATTCTTATTGCCACCATGTCAATTAGCTACTCCTGCTGCTTATTGGTTGATTGATGAAAAATTTTAAGAAAATGGGTGAAAAAAAGGGGAAAATATCCAGCTGATAAATATGGATTCGTTCTAACTACTGTTCAACAAAGATTAAAGAAAATTGATGATACATTACAAACGTTTGTTAATCCCTTTTTAACTAACAAATTTAATACTTTAAACCATTTCAGTTCTAAAGAATTCTCTAAACTTTCACTTGATGATCAAGTCAGTCATAAAAAGAACATTGTCTACAATAATTTACCTAACTATCATTTATTTAGATGATTACAAATTAAATAATATTATTATGGTGATTCAACCTTCCCAAGATTTAATCGATCGTATCAAATGGGGTATTGAAACCAAATCTCAAGATGGTAAGGATGAATATGATATGGATATTATTGAAAGACTTTTCAATTTAAAGACTAATATTTTGACACAATCTCAATCTTTATCAGATACAACCAACAAATTATCTGATAGATTAAAAGAAATTCCTGAATATTTGATCCTTCCACCAAAAAGATACGCTGCATTAACCTTACAATTCAATATTTGGACCGATCATGAATCATTTGCCCATTGATTCTACAGAATAATCATGGGTTGATAATAGATCTCCAGAGGATTCTACAGAACCTTATTATTATGAAATTGGTAAAATTGCTCAAAATCAAGGTGAATATCTTAGACCAGATGTTAAATATTTACATTTTTCAGATGCTCCTATTCCTAAACCTTGGTGGTATCGTGATCCTAAAAAAAGATTATATGTCAGCTCGTACTTGTTGTCCTGAATTTGAAGAATTTCATAGAAATGATTTACCAGAAGGTTGGGTTTTACCTAGAAATAAGAATAGATTGTTCCGCTGGTAAGATTTGGGAATAGTCTGTTGAACATTTTGAAAAAGTTAGAAAAGATGTTTGTGGTTTGGATTTGGCTAAAACTGATAAGAATACTTATTTTGATATCATCAATTGATTTATATATGTTTTTGGTTTTTTTAAAATATTTTTGGTTGTATGTTGAATTTAAAAAAAAACAGAAAAAAATTTACCATAAATATATGTAGACATATGCACATCTTGCATAAGTCTACATGGATTTTTAATATATATATATATATATATGAAATTTGTCCGAAACTTTATCTCCTTCCACCTTTTTTACCCTTCTTATAACCTCTACTACCAGTGCCATTAATTCTATCAATATCCTTTTGTGAAATGATCAACCCATTTCTTGTACTTCTACCAACTTTAGCACTAACATCTAGACCCTTATCTCTAAATCTTGATTTTTTCAATTTCTTCTCACTAATGTAACCTTCACCAATACGTTCATTCAAAGATAAAGAGCCGCCAATATTTCTAAACTTCCCCTTAGAAACATGAGATAATACGATACCTTCATCTTTAGCTTCTTGTTCATATTTGGAGATTTTCTGGATTTGAGATTTAATCATACCTTTTCTCATAGCCATAGGCATTTTTTGAAGGTTTGTTTTTTGAACTTTATTGATTCCAGAGATTGCTGATAAACGATGTTTTAATTGATGCTTCTTTGCGTCCCCTATGATGTTTTCTGAATCAATAGTGCTTAATGTTAATTCAGCACCTGATGTTTCGTTGTTAAAATTGGATAAAATATGAGATTCTTTAAGAAATCTTTGAAGTTCTAAATCATTTTGAATATTTTCTTCAGAATCCCCAATAGATGCTTGTTGCTTCTTGGATCTTGGTGGGGCTTGAGCTACATAGCTAGACTTACCTGATTTAAGAAGCTTCTGCTCTTCCTTTGTCGGTGGTTGGTACGTTTTGGTTGTGTCTCTAAATGTAATGACTACTGGCTTCTCTTCTTCTTCTTCTTCTTCTTCTTCCATTCCATTCTGTTCTAAGTCCGAATCTTCTTCAGAGTCTGGGAATTCTGTATATGTCATAGCATCCTGATCATCATCAAAATCTTCATTGTTACTCTCGCTGGAATTGTCCTCACTTTCACTTTCTGATTGTTCTTCTTCAACTTTGGTTTTATCTTCAAACCCCATATCTTCTAATGACCCAAATTGAGCTTCAAATGCCTTTCTTTGTATTTCCATCTGTCTGAGGTAATCTTCATCACTCATTATGCTCTAAAAATTTTAATTTTTGTTTTGGATTAATGGATTTTATGGGAAAGGTTTCAGGAAAAAAAAAAGCTCATCTCATTTGAATTATTTTTTTTTAGATTTTTATTTTTATCTTATTATTTTTTTTTTTTCAAATGAGGTTAGGATGTTTCTACTACATTTCTTGAAAATGCTTTAAGTTCCTGTCACCCGACCTGTCTAAATTGATTGTAATTCTCGGGTGCCGATCACTATTCCCACTTTTCTAATTGTCTACCCAATCAATGGAAAAAAGACAGGAAGGTCAACTTTTTTTTTTTTATTGAATTATTTGACACCCGAGGCTTATTAAAAGAAGAATTTAAAATATATATATATATATATATACAGTTGAGTGGTACAATAGTTAAACCATCAAGACTTTTTATCTTACCACAAACCACAATATTTCAAAAAAGAAAAAAATATATATTTAGAATAATTGTTAAGAGGCAATATTATAGAGATCATTACAATGAACTCACATGAACCATACGACGACAATAATGACTGGGAAATAGAAAGACTTCAACTTCTTTCTCAGATCCAAACACTTCAAGAGGAAAACTTCAATAGACAAAATGAAACCATCCGTCACCAAAATCTTTTACTTCAAAAATTGGATTCACTAAAATCAGAAAATCAACATCTACGGTTAGAAAATCAACGATTGCTTGTCCATTTTACAAGATCTGGAAATGGAATTTCCCCAGCTTCTGTCCCTGCATTCTTTGGCAATGCTAGTACAGATCCTCAATACGCCTCCAAACCTGCTACTATTACAACTCCAGTCAGGAAAACTATCCAACTAACACGCAACTATAAACCTTTAGAATCCCCTGTCAGGGTAGAACCGGTTGTTCAACAGAAAAGAAGAAAATCTATAGAAGGGATATCCTGTTCAGAAACTACAAGGTCCAAAAAGAAGATCAAAGCTTCAGTTATTAATAGTAAATCTGATGAAGCAGATAATGAAACTGATAGAGAAAATTCTGATAGTAGTGGAAAGGAGGATTTGATTAACCATTCAAAAATAAAGGAGAAAAGTAAAGCCATAGCTAAAGCTAAACCAAAGACTCAATCCTTCAAATTACCAGTGGAACTTATAATCAATGGGTCTGATTTGATCACTCAAGAAACGTTAGATTCTTTAAAGAACGTCAACATCAATTACTCAGCCTTAACAATTCCTCAATTAATCACTCAGATTGACTCTGATTTCAAAGAATTCTTCACTCAAAAGCTCACATCAGGTACTGTTTTCTCCAACCATACTGTATTAGATAAAGCATTATTCCTATACTTCTCACTATGTCATCGTATTCCAATTATTTCAATTCAGAAAACCAAATATAAGAAATATTTAACCACAGCAAAGATCAAAACTTCTAAGCCACAAAAAGATATTTACCAATATCTTTGTATGAATTGTCGTACTCAAATCTTTCAAGTTTCTAATTTAGCGATTGGTGGATCTGTATGTCAATTGGATTATATTTCTCATAATCATAAATGTAACATTGATGTTACTATCAAATCTTTAATTACAATGAGAAAGAAAAGTCTCAGTCCTCGTGATAAGGAACGTGGTACAATTGCAGAAATCGAAAAGAATCTATCACAATTTGCAAAAGCTGTCAATGGCGATTCGGAAATGTTAAATCTATGTCTTTATGCTATTAGTTTTAAGTTAGTTGATTTGAACTATCTTTCTCCCTTGATGCTTTCTTTGATTTTTGAATACTATGGAGATGTCTATTCAAGCAGTGCTAATGACTTGCCCAATGATAAGGGACTTTTTAAGAAATTAAAGGCCCATTATACTGCTCTTTTTGTTCATATATATCGCTTTGATAATGCTGAAAGACTATTAGAATTACAAAATTTAGTGTTAAATGCTGAAAAAGAAGGTAAAGTCTTAGAATTGGTTGCCAGTACTGCTAATATGAAGAGATTGAAAAATTGTGATTTCATCGAAAAGTATTCCAAGATGGTTAGAACCTCAATTATAAAAGGTTTAAAGAATAGAACAGATCAAATGGAGAGATCTGTTGAAACCGAAAAGTCTGATGAAATTGAGAAGGTTCCTGAGCCAACTTCACAACATGAATTTGAAGAAGAACCCGAAGATGAACAACAATCTGAATCTATTGAAGATGATGAGGATTGAAAAGATAGTGATACTTCTTTAGAACTTATATGTATATAAGTCCTTAACCTTATATTTATTACTTTTAAACCTCTCAAATCCTTTTAGGAAAACTTCTCAACAAAAAAACAAAAAAAAATATATATTAGCTCACTTTTGTATGATCAATCTTTAGAATATGTTATTTCTTCTTCTTCTTCTTCTTCTTCTTCTTCTTCTTCTTCTTCTTCTTCTTCTTCTTCTTCTTCTTCTTCTTCTTCTTCTTCTTCTTCTTCTTCTTCTTCTTTCTCTGTTTGTGACCATATATGTATCCTATTCGTACTTGTTATAGAACGTAGTCCTCTATCGTGTCACGTGCTATGATTGCTATTCTATTTTAGATACCCTTCAGTTGTCATCATTCTAAAAATATGCAACATCGATGCAACCTTCACTAGTAGAAATAGAGCTTAAGTCTCTATAAGACACTGACCAACTCATATACATAATTTATTATTTATAGGATAGGTTGAAATTAACACAGCAATAAAAGTGTAACAGTACTGTATTTATGTGATTTAATTGAAATTCTGTCCCTATATTACCCACGTCACGTGCCTGGACCTTCGACCAAAAAAAAAAAGTGGTGAAAATTGGAACAGACACGCACCTTTGGGTATTGAAAAAAAAAGACGAAAATTTTTTCCACTTTTCAATCAGCAAGAAACACCCTGGTAGTATTTGTTTAAAGAAATTAAATTTTATCAAATATTACAAAAATGGTATGTTCTTCACTGTTCTGTATCAGTTCAGTTTTAATATAAAGACATTATGGAGCTCCGTATTCATCTTCCCTTTCTTTCTAAAGAAAATTAGATGCAAGATTTAGAGTGTTGACGATGTCACTTTATTATATCTATGGGGGGAACTGTAACAATTTTTTTTTTTAAGAATCAGAGATTTTCGAATCCTGTCATGACTTTATGGCTTGTGTGTCTTGGTTTTTGTTTTTATACATTCTATTAAGTGTGATGGGTTTTGGATCGTTGACGGTTCTTGTTTGGTACGTTAAGATCCCCTGATATAAGACCATGATTTTAAATATTTTCATCCGTGAAAATTTATCATGTTGCTAATTTCTGTCCTCTGGGTAGATTTTAGTTTGTTAACTAAAATATTTTTTTTCCATTACTATATTTGCTTCAAGGTGAAGTTTTGTATCTCTAGATATACAATCTTTGGTAGAGAAGTGTCTTTATTTTATTTCCTTTTTGTGGAACAACAAGACTAACTCAATGATCCCTTCAGGCTCCAAGAAAAGTTGCTCCAGCTCCATTAGCTAACAAGACCAAGGCTACTAAGGCCTCTAAGAACCCATTGGCTGAATCCAAGCCAAAGAAATTCGGTATTGGTCAAGCCGTCCAACCAAAGAAAAACTTGTCTAGATTCGTTAAGTGGCCAGAATATGTCAGATTACAAAGACAAAGAAAGGTTCTTAACTTGAGATTAAAGGTTCCACCAGCTATTGCTCAATTCCAACACACCTTGGACAGAAACACTGCTGCTGAAACCTTCAAGTTATTCAACAAGTACAGACCAGAAACTTCTGCTGAAAAGAAGGAAAGATTAACTAAGGAAGCCGCTGCTATTGCTGAAGGTAAGACCAGACAAGAAGCTTCTCCAAAGCCATTTGTTGTCAAGTACGGTTTGAACCACGTTGTTTCCTTAATTGAAAACAAGAAGGCCAAGTTAGTTTTGATTGCCAATGATGTCGACCCAATTGAATTAGTCGTCTTCTTACCAGCTTTATGTAGAAAGATGGGTGTTCCATACGCTGTCATCAAGGGTAAGGCCAGATTAGGTGTCTTAACTCACCAAAAGACTTCCGCTGTTGCTGCTTTAACCGAAGTTAGAGCTGAAGACGAAGCTGCTTTAGCTACTTTGATTTCCACCATTGACGCTAACTTCGCTGAAAAGTACGAAGAAAACAGAAAGCACTGGGGTGGTGGTATCTTGGGTGCCAAGTCTCAAGCTAAGCACGCTAAGAGAGCTGCTGCTTCTGGTATTCAAGCTTAAACTTTGGGTCTTTTTTTTGGTTTCTTTAAACTTCTTTGTATCTTAGTAATGGATAAAACAACTATTTAATTGGGGAAATAAAGAACTGAGCGGGCATTTACTATTAACGAGATTTAATTGATTGTAAACTTTTTACAGAAAGCGTTTAATCGAACCTTCCTTCAGTTTAATAAATATGATCTAGTTTTATCAAATAACGTGAGTTTAGTTTGTGTATATATATATATATATAATCTGCCATGATTAGACGGTCAAGTTGCTGCATTCAGCCTTTATTTCTCCAATTCAGCCAATGAAAGTCGGTGGAAAACTAAGAGTACGTAAATCGCGAGCCTTGGTACATGAAAAAAATGTTGAAGAAATCACTTAACTATAATATAGAGAAATAACAAACAGTGATACGCCCATAGACACATACAGTATTAAGAACTTATTTAGGTTTTTCAGATATCACACATTTCATTTCATATTCCACTACCACAATGCTCAAGTTCATTCAAGAAGCCTTAGAAGAAGTTGCCGAAGCTTTTGTTCCAACCGTTGCCAGAGCTGAATCTGAAGAAGAAGAAGAAGAAGAAGCTGAGGATGATGATGAAGATGATGATGAAGAAGATGAAGAAGAAGAAGGTTCCGGTGACCCATTAGAAAAGTTAAGAGCCGAATGTGCCACCAAGACTGAATTGAAGCCATACGTTCACCACTATGCCGAATGTATTGAAAGAGTCACCAAGGAAATGGAAGAAGAAGGTTACGACGAAAAGGATTACAAGGAAGACTGTGTCGAAGAATTTTTCCACTTACAACATCATTTAGATGACTGTGTTGCTCCTAGATTATTCTACAAGTTAAAGTAGATTTAACCCATGACTGGTGTACTTTTGCATATATTAAAAAGGGGGTGATTAAGTGATAGGGGCAAGGATAGTTTGTGGTCGGGTTATCTTTTATGATTATTGTTTATTAAATTTAATTAGAATTATTAATGATTTAACGTTAACCTATTTGGAATCTGTAGTACCATAAACAGAAGGTTTTCATGGTTTCAGAAAAACACAAGAGGTGATTTCGAAGAGAGAATAACATACCATCGCGTGGTCTCAAAGTATTTGAATTCAACCCTTTTAAAAAGAAAAACATGTTGCAGTAATAATATCTGTTTTAGGGAATTAGAGTGAATTGTAACTTTTCAGTAAATGTCTTTATATTGTCCTTTATCAGAAATACATTTCTCCGCTTTATACAGGAAATATATATATATATATATATTTGAGATTCACTTACTGCCCTACTATTGCACGTGCAGCATCGTGAGCATTCCAGTAGCCCTTGTGTTGAAAATTTCAAGATATCCAAGCAGTCACTTAACTTTTGGATTTTTACACATACGTTGAACGGACGCAAGTCATTTGAGCTGCCAAACTCTAACGGCTAAAGTCGATTGTTTTTCACTATAACAAACTTCAAGCTTTCGCGATTTTCCACTTTGTGTTTCGAAATGGTAGTTCCACTTGGGAAGAGCCTTGGGCAAAAATTGAAAACAAGCATACAACGTATACCCATAATAGATGCAGTACGGGCCCACACGTTATAATCACTTCTTGAGGAATTTAGCAAATTATTCGAGTAAGTCGTTACCACAGACTGGAATAATGGTACAAGAGGTCCCAATAAATCAATCAGCATCGATTAAAGCCATCTAATGAGTGTAGTTTCTGATTTACAATCATCTTTATTCACTTTTTCAGATCAAAAAATCTGTCAACATCAATTTTTCAAAAAAAAAAAAAAAAAACTCTGAAATGCCAAAATAAATCCTATGATTCAAATCGAAATAATTCTACCTAGTCATTACGTACAATATGCTTCCGAGATATCCCAGATTACATGCTATGTAAAAGTTCAACCTATTAACCATTATCAGATAAGCATATTGTTTCTTGCAAACTTTTAATTTCCTCTCACTCAATCAAGATTTTCTTCTAGAAATGTTTCAAATTCCTCACACTTTTAGAAAACCGGCCTCTTCCATCATTTTCTCAATATAAAAAAACAACAAGATCAAAATACTAACTTTTTAAATAGAATGTCCAAGTCTAAGAACCACACAGCTCACAACCAAACCAGAAAGGCCCACAGAAACGGTATCAAGAAGCCAAGAACCCACAAGTACCCATCTTTAAAGGGTGTTGATGCTAAGTTCAAGAGAAACCACAAGTTCGCTTTACACGGTACCGCCAAGGCCTTAGCCGCTGCTCGTGCTGAAAAGAAATAAATTGATCAATAAGCAATTTCTTTAAAATTAATGCATAAAATTTAATAATGAATATATTTGGTTGGATTTTTTCAGTTAATAATTGGCTCGTTGTTTGATTGTAGAGGATATTATTATATTTTTAGGTCATCTGACATGTTAATCAATGATTCTTATTTATCACTCAAGAACAATTTCCCATGGTCTTGCTTTTATTGTAGTTTTTACTTTATTGCTAATATTTTTCGTGATTATATGTCACTTATATCAAAAATTGTTGAAAAACACTACAAGTTCTGCATTTTACTACAAGTTCCCCAAAACTACATTAAACATTCGTAGGATAATCTATGTAAAGCTGGTTTAACCTCCACGAGAAAGTTAAATCATAAAACATCATGAACGTACTGTTCTATCTTTTCCAATCGTATATATATATATATATATATAACCTTTGTATAATGGTCTGTCAATGTTTACACCAAAGATCTGGCAGATTGACACAAAATCACATATTTGTGTACAAAAATATTTTCGTACTTAATTTCGTTTTTGTGTAATCAATTCAAGAGTTTCTGGGCTCAATAAAATAAACTAAATCTTTTTAATTATTTCACACTTAATAACCACAACTAAGAATATTACTTCTTATTTCACAGTCTTTTCTGAACATCAAACCAGAACTAAAACAATGTCACAAGAACAAGAACTCAGTACAAAGGAGAACCAAACTCCTGATTCAACAAAAATAGCACAATCGTTGAAAAAGATTCAAAAAGATGCACATACTGCAAGTCCAATTAATAGCATCAGAGAAATTACTTCTTCAACACGCCTATACATCAGCAATGTCAGCTATAAGACAACCGAGGACGATTTATGGAATTTGTTTAGAGACTTTGGAGTGTAAGTTAATCCACACAATCATCTTCAAACCGTTAGATTGATAATTTACTAATAATTTTTATTTCTATTTTCACATAGCACTTATATATTGATCCCAACTCAAACTATCAGGTTGTCATTCAAGTACCACCAAAAGTCCCTCGGTATTGCTTATATCGATTTTAAGGATGAAGAGTGTGCATTACAAGCCAAAGACGAACTTAATGGGACGTTAATTGACGGTCGGGCTATAAATATTAAGCAATTCAGTCCATATAAGCCAAACAAAACATTTAAGAGAAGATCTTGCAACAATTCTAGCTCTTCCAAAGCTTTTAAAGAAGTTGAATCAGGAGTAACAAAAGAAATTGACCAAACTAAAACCCCATTACCAGAAGAATCTTCACTTCCGGAACCGAAAGCACCAGAATTATATTCGGAAGATGAAGTGAAAGTTGATGAAATCATTCAATCAGGCAATTCTCTGAATTCTGAGACTAATGTTGTGACTAAAGAATACTCCAAAGATACTGTCTATATTGCGCGTCTTCACCAAAGAATCACTGATGGTGATCTTCGTGCGTACTTTCATCTGTATGCTCCAACTGCAGTATATATCTTTAAGAGTTACAGACGACCAAGACGTATCAAATTCGGTAGAAAGTATGTTTCTGCCTTGGTTACATTAAGTGCTGAAGAAGGTCTCAAGAATGCTTTACAGGATTTGAAGTCCACAAAATTATGCGGTAAATTCATTAAATTGGATGTCGCATATAAGGATAAAGTTGAAGAAGTCACAAGAGCTGCTCGTGCACTTGAGAAGAAAAACCAAGAAATTGACGAACACTTTGAACAAGCAGCTACCGCTTCTGTTGGTTATCAATTGTCTTCGAATATGATACCAGAATCTCAAACTTTAGCGGATACTGAACAAGAACAAGTTGTGGGAAACACTAATGCAGATCATGAAGTCTAGGAACAAATTGAAATTCCCGAAATTCATGATTCAGAACCTGATCAATTTATTGAGACCAATGTTAATCAGTAAATTTTGACCAATTCAGAACAAATTGCTGATTAGAGACTCGTTCTTTTCACAGTATGTTTCTTAATTGCATAGTCAATCGGACTATTATTATTTGATCAAATGCAGAAACTAAACTGGTTATGTGATTTCTTTTAATTAAAATGTAAGAACTACCGTATATTAAACCAAAAAAGTACTTTCTTATAGAATATTTTTATTAGTATACATGAAGTTAGTTTTTGATATATTTACTTTATTTACCCAATATAGACAGCACCCCGCACTTGACACAAAATTTTCTCATCTGCTTCAATCACAACTCAGATCATGTGACCCGTTTTATGTCTTGCTAATTGTGGGATTCGTAGTGAAAAAAAAATTGTTTGCTTTTCTACAAAATGTTCAGATGTTCCGCGAAAAGGGTACTAGGGACCTTTGATGTCAGGGTGTTACTGAGAAAAAACAGTCTCATTGAGATATCTCCGTCGCGGACCAAATCGTTCAATTTCCCAGGGCGCGCGAGATGGACGGAGAACGGTTTGCAGCCCGTGTGGACTGAACACACACAAAATTTTACTGGGAAGGACGCCGAGTTTGAACTTTGGTAGGGAAAAGTGAAAAAAGTTAAAACTACTTCTGCCATACACAATCCCACGCATCTCATAGCTGTAAAAGTGTGTTTTATTACCATCAAGTACAATCAAAAATGGGTATGTCCACCATAATATCATCAACCATTCTAATATTCAAGTGATTCAGTGTGTTCTTCTTCATGAAAATCAAGTCATTATCAGTTATTCTTCAAACTAGTTTCAATCTGTAAAATTTTCAAGATTCATCAACAATTTCAATCATCGAATTTAAATCTAAACAACAATTCTAGTTTATTCATTGGAAATAATATGGTACCATTATACATTTAATAATGATTTTTTTATCATTTGTCAGTCAACTCATTTTTAAACCATAAACTTTTATTTTCTTGTCAGATCCTTTGCCTAAATCGAAATACAAGAACAAGTGGAAGAGACCTTAATGAATATATGGAATAGATACACTACGTTGATGAAATAATCTTTGAACAAAACAAACGGTACTAACAATTTGCAACCAGGTAGAGTCATTCGTAACCAAAGAAAGGGTGCTGGTTCAATCTTCACTTCTCACACCAGATTAAGACAAGGTGCTGCTAAATTAAGAACCTTAGATTACGCTGAACGTCACGGTTACATTCGTGGTGTTGTCAAGCAAATCATCCACGAAGCTGGTAGAGGTGCTCCATTAGCCAAGGTTGTCTTCCGTGATCCATACAGATACAAGTTACGTGAAGAAACCTTCATTGCTAACGAAGGTGTCTACACTGGTCAATTCATCTACGCCGGTAAGAACGCTTCCTTAAACGTTGGTAACGTTTTACCATTAGGTTCCGTCCCAGAAGGTACCATCGTCTCCAATGTTGAAGAAAGACCAGGTGACAGAGGTGCCGTTGCTAGAACTTCTGGTAACTACGTTATCGTCATTGGTCACAACCCAGATGAAAACAAGACCAGAATTAAGTTACCATCCGGTGCTAAGAAGGTTGTTTCTTCTGACGCCAGAGGTGTTATCGGTGTTATTGCCGGTGGTGGTAGAGTTGACAAGCCATTGTTAAAGGCTGGTAGAGCTTTCCACAAGTACAGAGTTAAGAGAAACTCTTGGCCAAAGACTAGAGGTGTTGCCATGAACCCAGTTGATCACCCTCACGGTGGTGGTAACCATCAACATATTGGTAAGGCTTCTACTATTTCTAGAGGTGCCGTTCCAGGTCAAAAGGCTGGTTTAATCGCTGCCAGAAGAACTGGTTTATTACGTGGTACTCAAAAGACTTCCGATTAAATTATTTAAATAATATATTTATCATTTTAGTTAGTTTAGTCATCATTTAATAATAATTTGGGGGGTTGTATAACAGTTTCAAAATATCATCTTTGTACTTATGTGTGTGTGTTTTTTTTTTTTTGTTTTTTTTTTTTTTGGTTCT
>JADIOT010002696.1:395-15361 GCA_018343995.1 Waltiozyma sp. UFMG-CM-Y6624
CAAGGAAAAAAAAAAAAAAAAAAAACACAGAAAATACTCAGCACCAATTAAAATTAAAACCAACAGAGAATAACCATGAGAGAAAACCCCACAAAGTCAAAACAAGAGAAACCAAAACTTGGAACTGAAAATCAAAAAAAAAGGACCTTAATAGCACAAACACAGACCATGTAAACTTCAAAACACCATACTACCACCTCCCTGCTTCAAACAACAAATATTTAAAAAAAAACAAAAATCTCAGAGCTCAAATTCAATAATACTAAGGTCCCATTCCCCTGGATTGAAGAAAGACCCGTTCAAAGAATTTCTTTTTAACAAAAAGAAAACCATTTTGTGAAGCATCACCCCTTTCAAAACATTGCATAACAACAAACAACTCAACAAGTAAAAAGAAACAAAAAAACAAAAACACACACAGTTAAAGAAACAACAAAAAAAAAGTGACATCAAACAAAAAATTGTGAAGAAAAAAAGTGTAATTAAACCACAAAAAGTAACATTTTCCTCGATAAAATTCCATCTTTCAAATTGGACATGACAGAATCGTAATGAAAACAACAACAATAATAATAATAAAAAAAAAATCACACACTAATGTACAGTGAAAAATAATGAAGCAAAAAAGAAATAGAAAAAACAACACAATGGGGGGGGGAACAAACTAAGACCTCGTAACCCTATTGAGTTGGTGGGTTTTGAAACTGTTGTGGTGGTGGATATTGTTGCTGTTGGTAAGCTTGTTGAGGTGGATACCCGAAACCACCAGATGGTTGCTGTTGGTTAGGGTAGTATTGTGGTTGCACAAATCCATTTTGCTGTTGTGGTGGTGGAAGAGTTTGTTGTTGGAATTGTTGTTGTGGCGAACTTTGGTCAGTTTGTTGGTGAGGTGGAGCTTGCAATTGAGGTTGGCCCCTGTAATTAGCGAAACCATTGGTATTTCCCTTAGGCATATCGTTAATTGGAAATGGTCTAGGGACGTTGGCAGTGTTGGCAACATACAATTCTTCAGAGATATCACTTGGGATCTTTGGAATTTCGATACCCAATTCTTTTTCAACTCTAAACAGGTTGGCTCTATCATTCCAAGTGACGAAATCAATGGCCAAACCTAAATGACCAAATCTACCAGATCTACCAATTCTGTGCAAATATGTTTCAGCAGTCTTTGGGAAGTCAAAGTTAACAACCACGTTAACAGCCTGAATATCAATACCTCTTGTTAACAAATCGGAACAAACTAAGTTACGAACCTTACCTTGTCTAAACTCGTGGAAAACCTTGTTTCTTTCTTCTTGCGGCATTCTAGCATGAGAGTAAAAACAGGAATAACCCAATTCGGTGATCTTTTTAGCTAAAAGCTCAACTCTTTTGGCAGAGTTACAGAAAATGATAGACTGATTGATTTGAAGTTTTGAGAATAAAGTGTGTAAACAGTGTAATTTCTGTTGTTCCTCCAAGTAAGCATAATAGTTTGTAATACCTCTCAAGGTCAATTCGTCCATTAAGTTGATTTCGTAAGGGTTTTTCAAGTTTCTGGCAATAAATTCTTGGATGGACAATGGGAAAGTAGCTGAGAACAATAAGGATTGGTGTTTAGCTGGAAGGAAAGACAAGATTTGTTCGATCAAAGACTTGAATTCTTGGGACAACATTTTGTCAGCTTCATCCATAACAAAGATGGAACATTCAGAGAGATCAGCAATTTTTCTGGAAGCCAAGTCTAAAATACGACCTGGAGTACCGACTAACACATGGACGGATTCTTGTAATCTGACAATATCATCAGATAATGGTGTACCACCAGTGGAAACCATACATTGAATCTTCATATGCTTACTCAAGGTCTTAACAACCTGAGATGTTTGTAAGGCCAATTCTCTAGTAGGCAAGAGAATCAAGGCTTGTATTTTACTGGACTTTGCCTTGATTTTTTGTAAAGTTGGAATGATGAAAGAAGCTGTTTTACCAGTACCATTCTTGGCTCTGGCTAAGATATCTCTTCCAGCAAGGGCAACAGGAATCGATTCTTCTTGGATTGGAGATGGCTTTTCGTAACCGGCTTCGAAAATACCCATTAACAATTCTCTGGAGAGATAGAAGTCTTCAAAGGTGTTACCTTTGGTTCTTGTGACATCTTCAGTTTGTGGTCTTGTGTCCTTTTCTGGAATACTAAGTTGACTTTTCCAATCTTCAGACATTTTTCTTCTTTTATAAATCTATGCTATATGGTGATATTGAGGGGTAAGTATGGATGAATCAAATAATAAGGCAAATGCAAAGTTAAGATCTTTTTTTCTGTTTTAATTGTTTTTATGCTTTCTTTATATATTTTTTTTTATAAAGTTCTTTGAAACGTATGAGATATAATTTGAATAATATGTAACAAAGAAAGATTGGGTTCTAACAGAGTGTCTAAAAAGTAAATAAGCAATTTATTTTCCAAAAAAAAAAAAGAATGATTTTAATAAGCAAATATAGATATTGTTTAATTTCTAATGGAAAAAAAAATGTTGTCTGGATTTTCTTGTTTCTCTGTTTAAAGTGAATTGGATTTTGGAAACTTATCTGACGTTTTTTTTTCAATTCAACGACATGTAAATTTGCGGCAAAAAAAAAATCCAATTAGGCTGAAAATTGACAGAAACTGTTTTACAAAAAGGGAAAAAGTGCGTCGACTTCCTAATTTGGAAGCGAATGTGTTAACCGAATAATTCCATGAACATTTTGGCTCGGCTCGGCTAGACCCAAGCACAGCTACAGACTTCTTCGTTCGTTACATAGAAGAAAAAAAAACCCACCAGCCATACATCAGGGGTTCATTGTATTAGGTTTTGTTTCAGATATACCCTTTTGACTTTTAGATATCAATTTCTAGTAGTGTATCTTCAAGAGAGAGAGAGAGAGAGAGAGAGGAAAAAAAGACACGTCTTTGCCTCCACAATCAGTGAATAAATCCACAGCACGGTTTGTTCTTACCACTACTCTTTTTTTAAAAAAAAAATTTGAAACACAGTATCTACATTAGTTTACTGGCAAAACTTCAAACCATTATTATATATAAAAATGTCATCTCAAAGAAAACCATTAACTCTAAATCTCAATCGAAGTAGGAACAAGCCACTTCCTCCTATAATACCCGATGCTTCCAAAAGCACGCTATCATCGCCTGTTGATTTGGATGTTCCATCAGCTCTCCGAACACCTCCATCAGAACGAAAGGGTTTCTTCCTTCAACAAACACCAGGTGCCTCCAATTCCACTCCAACACTGACTCTATCAGGATCTACTGGTCACTCATCTCCAATATCATCTTTCGGTAACATCAACGACACGCCTCCACAATCAGCACCGGCACCTTCTTTATTTCAGCCTAAAACTTTAAAAAGACGTAATTTAAAGATGCTTAAGCTTGAAGAAGGCCAATCACCACCGGCCCAAACTATCAACTCCCCAATCTCCAATATGAATATCAAGTTTTCTCAAAATGGGTCTGCAATTCAGACACCGAAATCGTCAACTTCTCATAGGAACGAAGAGGATTTAGAACTTCTTGAAAATTTTGAAAAGTTAACCTTAACAATAAACAAAAAGTTCCAATTCAAGCAATTAGATATTCTCACATTAAAACAACTGGGTGAAGGTAATAGTGGTACAGTGTCTAAAGTACTTCATGTCCCAAGCAATAAACTGATGGCAAAGAAGCAAATCATGTTTGAGAGAAACATCAAAGTACAGAACCAGATATTAAGAGAATTGAAAATCCTCACTGAAGTCAGACATCATTCCATCATAGAATTTTACGGTGCAATGTTTATAGACAGTGCATCTGGAGGCGAAGTTAATGAATCAGAGAGCGCATCAAGTTCTGCTAATGACAATACTACTTTCACCAAAGATTCAACCAAAATAAGCAAAGAGGAAAACTCACAAATGACCAATATGAATCCACCAGAAGTCTGTGGAGTCAATAGTAATGGTGTTGTAATTCTAATGGAATACATGGATTGTGGTTCGCTCGATCATATCTTGAAGAAGCTTGGCCCATTAAAGGAAATCTATCTAAGTAAGATCATAGTCAATGTTTTGGAAGGGTTGAATTATCTATACACTAGTCACAAGATTCTTCACAGAGATATCAAACCTTCCAATGTATTGTTGAACTCTCGTGGTGAAGTAAAATTGGCTGATTTTGGTGTCAGTAGGGAATTGAATAATAATTCTATCGCTGATACTTTTGTCGGTACATCGACTTATATGTCACCTGAAAGAATCCAGGGTGATGTATACAGTATTAAGGGTGATGTTTGGTCTGTTGGTTTGATGCTTATTGAATTGGCTACTGGAGAATTCCCCTTTGGTAAGCAGAACACCCCCAATGGTATTCTTGATCTATTGCAGAGAATTGTTAATGAAGAGCCTCCTAAACTGTCTAGAGAGAAATACTCCCGTGAACTGTGTAATATTGTCGAAATGTGTTTGAAAAAGCAACAAGATAGACCTACTCCTGCTGAGCTTTTGCAAATGAGAAGAACACTGATCACAAAGTATGAAAAGGATGACTCATTGCATCTCCTGAGACATCTTGCTAAGAAGTTAAAGAAAGTCTAGAACTTGATCATGGAACTTTTTAAAGTACATATGTACGCTTCTATATCAATATTATGCATACTATTGATCTCTGAAAACAAATTGTAGATAAGATTGTCCCATATTTTGGTTCATAGACGATTTTAACAATAATAATACTACTACTAATAATACAAGTTTCCCTGTTTTCGAAACCCTAATAACCCCGATCTTTTTATTATTTTATTACTATTTAAAGCTTAAGAATTAAGGAGGGATATAATCAAAATAACCGTAAAGCCTCGTAGATTTGTCAACAGAAATTGGGAATGGAACTAGTTAATTCTTCTAATTCCAATCAAACACAAGAGATGTCGAATATCTAATTTACTCTCGGATTTTAAATTTTCCGATGTACTCTTTACATTAGTAAACTAAAATTACAACTTAATTGGTGATTATTTTTTGTCACAAAAAACAAATATATTTTCGATTATTCACGTGACTTAGATTACAGTTTCAATTATCCGGTCCGGTACCGGTAGTCCGGATATTATTCCAATTTTGGAAACAGGAGCGCATCAAGATGCTGCGAGATTTAAACTGTGGCGCATATACCATGATTCATATATACTGATAGTGATGGGGTAAACTATTGTTGGAATGTTGAAAAAAAAAATACGAAAAAAAAACCTTAGGTAAATTACTTTGAAAAAACAAGAGATAGATCGCAATTCTAATCACTTCTCAGTTCAAGTCAATTTTTGTCACTTTTTGATTCTCATTCAATCATGCTTTTAAGATCTGTGAAACGTGTAGTTCCTAGAAGAACTCCGTGTTTCTTCAAACCAAGATTCAACAGTTCCTCAACAATCTCTAGTTCTACCAAGCCTTCTTCTTCTTCTTCCTCGTCTATTCTCTACCCTTCTCTATTCTTTGCTACCGGTATTGTAGCTACTGTGTCATACTTCAAGCTAGTTCAATCACCGGTATCTCCAACCAAGACCAATTCAACTACCAAATTAACAGATTTAGGTCCGATAGAATATGGCACAGAGGAAGATTTCAAGAAAGCTATTGAAGAAATCACACAACTACTAGGAAAAGATCATATTTCTCTCTCTGATTCTTCCCTAGATGCTCATAATGACACATTTTTCCAAACGCACCATCCATTACCTGGTCAACGTCCACGTATTATAGTTTATCCAGGTTCCACTGAAGAAGTTTCCCAAGTTTTAAAAATCATTCATAAATATAAGATCCCAGTTGTCCCATTTTCGGGTGGTACTTCTTTAGAAGGTCAATTCATTGCATCTCGCTCTGGGATCTCTTTAGATGTCACAAGAATGGATAAGATTGTAGAATTCAATCCTAAAGATTTGGACATTACTGTTCAAGCTGCTGTTGGATGGCAAGACCTTGCCGAATATCTTGATCCTCATGGATTATTATTCGGTCCAGATCCAGGTCCAGGTGCTCATATCTCTGGTATGTGTTCTACTAACTGTTCAGGAACAAATGCCGCTAGATATGGTACTATGAAAGATAACGTATTAAGTTTGACAGTTGTGTTACCGGACGGAACTGTTGTTAAGACCAAGAAAAGACCAAGAAAGTCTTCTGCAGGTTATAATTTGACTGGCCTTTTCATTGGCTCTGAGGGAACATTAGGTGTCATTACTGAAATTACTTTGAAATTACATGTTAAGCCTGAGAAAGAAACTATTGCTGTGGTCAACTTTAACTCTATTACTGAAGCTACCGATGCTGTTTCTGCCATTTTTGCTAAGGGCATCCAACTAAATGCCATGGAATTATTGGATACAAATATGATGAAATCTATTAATTTTGCTGGAACTACCACTAAGACATGGAACGAACAACCGACTTTGTTCTTAAAGATTGGTGGTTCTCCAGTGATTCTGAAAGAGCTGGTCAAGAATGTCCAAGAGATCACCAAGGCTTCAGGGGCCACTAATTTCGAATTTGCAGTTGATGAAGAAGAAAAGGCTGAACTTTGGTCAGCTAGAAGAATGGCATTATGGTCCTCTATTGATTTTGGTAAACATGTTATCAAGGATCAGAATGCCAAGGCTTACATCACAGATGTCGCCGTTCCATTGTCCAGACTGTCTAAGGTTATCGGTGAGACTCAAAGGGATCTTGATGGATCAGGTTTCACAAATACTATCTTGGGCCACGTTGGAGATGGTAATTTCCATGCTTTGATTACATACCGTGAGGAAGAGAGCAAAGAAGTGAAGAAAGCGGTTGAAAGATTAGTCAACAGGGCTTTGGAGAATGAAGGTACTTGCACTGGTGAGCATGGTGTCGGTGTTGGAAAGAGAGAATACTTATTGAAAGAAGTCGGTGAAGAAGGTGTTGATTTAATGAGACAAATCAAGTTGGCCATCGATCCACAAAGATTGTTCAATGCTGACAAAATCTTCAAGATTGACTCTACTGAGGATATCCAACACTGAGAATTTATTAATCCAAATTCATACATTTAGAACAATTAAGAACAAATTATATAATTATTCATCAAAAATTTAGCATATTTTTCATACATACTTTAAGTCTTATCACGTGGTATTGATCTTTACATATTTTTGAATAACGGCGCGGGAAATTGGTCACTAATAGCCGCCGCACACATTCTCTGAGCCAGGCTACACCTTGAGGATCTAAAATGGCCCAACAGAAGGTCATAACTCCTAGTGGCCAGCTAGCAATCTACTTTCATTGTCAAATCTTCTTCCATTTCGCCAATGCTTATACGAAATATCAAATGAGAACTACAAAAGTTCATCAAAACCAATTATTTAACCTTTAAGAAGTTGTACTTCAACCAAACATACCCGCATATCGTTGAGTTGTGGACATGTCACATAGACCTTTACTAAATTCTCAGGAGCAAACATTGAAGGATATTTCTTCACAGGATTTCAATAAAGAATCTGTTTGTGCTACTGTAAGGCCCAAAACTTTCACAAGAACAATTTCAATCCTTGATCTTACGAATGCTAAAGATGTTGAAACAATCGATTCAAAAGTTTTAAAACCTAAGCATCCTAATAAAAAGGATCAAAATACGGATCAGAATCAGGAAGAGAAGAATTATTCAAATGATCCAAACAACGTGACAACCACGCTGTTTAGTTCTTCACCAAACACAGCCTGTTCATCCATCTCCAGTCAGTCATCAAACAGACTGTCAACAACTTACGATATCAGCACTGTCAAACTTAATGCGGGGGATTCTCAAAGGCTTCATGATATTGAGATGCTTCGTTCAGTCACCATGTTTCCTAACGTTACTTTTGAAAATCTCCTTAAAAATCCAGAGGAGAAATATATGACAAGCAATCGTATCTCAGAGGTATTAAGAACTGAACCATGCGACTTCTCCACTGGTGATTATTATGACCTAATCTTGAGAAAGGGAGTCAAGGACCCTTCTGTTAATAGAAAAAGATCAGAATTCCTTAGAAAATCGTTGTACAACATAGGTGTAGCGAAACAGACACCTTTGTTGACATCTGAAGTGACAGCTTTAAAGTTTCATGATTCTGAAAACCCAACAATCTTTGCTGGAGATTCTATTGGTAATCTTGGGATATTGAGTGTCTGTCTTTCCACAGGAGAACAAACAACTGCATCACTTGGACCTGAAAAGACTTTGTCTCTTGATCAAGATAAAGAGGGAAGTCTCTTGATATCTAGAATTGAAACGACACCTTTGGAAACTGAGAAGATATACACTTCTTCTGTTAATGGTCATTATATCAGTCATATTGATCTAAGGCAATTGAAACCAATCTTTACTTATAGTTTCCCTGAAAACTATGGTATTACGGATACTCATGCTTCTAGTAATATGTTACTGTTCAGTAGCACTAGGGGGGATATTGGAAGAATTGATTTAAGACAACCAATAACAGAAAGGAATATTATGATCAGTAATCTTCAAAATTCCCCACTTTCTGGGTTTGACATATCTCCACTAAATGAGAATTTGATGGCTATAATATCTCCAGAGCATAGACTTAAGATTTGGGATCTAAGGTTTGACTCTAATACACCAATTGATACAAACCCTCACTCAATATTAGACATGGGGGTTCAAACCCTTGGAAACTGTGAATCAATTTCATGGAATACAAATAACCAGATATTGACCACATGCAAAGACTTCAATGCAATATCTATCATAAACATTGATCCACAAAAGTCACCGCAGAGTCAAATTTCAACACCGATAATCAATATCAGACACAATTTACACGTTGATAAATATTCATTCTTACCCTTAACGACACAATGGCAAAAAACACCAAATGATAACATTCAGAAATTCGTCATCAGCAATTTATCTCAATATACAAAAAGAAGTAAATTAAAGGATCAATATTTCTTCGATGTTTATGATTCACTAGGTAACCCGCTTGTTCATCTATCAGATTGGAGATTCTGTGGACCGGTGAAGACAACTTCGATTCATGATTCTTTGAACTTCATCGCAGCTGGGACTTCAAGTGGAAGAGTTTACTTGTTCATTTAGATCTTGGGTATATGCTTATAAATACATCTCTTTTACTTGAAATTAAAGCTAAATTGCCAAATTTTCATAAACTTACCATAATCTATGGTGAAAAAATTATATATATTATTGGCAGTTTGAACTTTTTTTTTTTTTTTTTGAAATAAACCATTTAGCAACTAAACTTGATTATTTTTCTTGATTGATATTTGATTATTACCATATTAGGAAGTTGGAGATAAGGCGGAATCGAAAATAGCAAATTTAACTTTTACTATTAGAATTCCATATGGTAGTTGGATACTATAATATTCGAATATATATATACAGATTATTAGTTTAGCTTTGATAATTGGGTCAAATTACAAATAATGGGACTGAAATAGCAATTCTAACAATCCGTAAATATATATCATATATGTATATATAATATCAAATTTAAAACGGGTGTATCTTCTTGATTTTATCAAAAAAAAAAAACACAAAAACAAAGATGAGATAGCCCTTTAGGCTTGATCTCCCTTAAACTATAACTTCTCAATACGTGGCCTGAACGAATTTGTAAGAAAGTAGAGAAACGTAATTATCTGTTACAACTATTGCTTTTCGCGGATACCGAGCATAATGACTAATTCCTTATATAAGCCAATTTATCTTTTTAAATTTATCAATACAAGTCCAGATTGGAGAATCTACTTGGTTTTACAAAAACTTATAATTTTTAGTAATTGGAGAATAGAGTTTTTTTTTTTTTTTATGTGTGACTGAAGCCTTAATATTTAAGCCAAATTGGGTTTGGATTACCTAAAATCAAAAGAAATTTACATTTGTAAAACTTTACTTGTAAAAAAAAACTGAAAATCACGTGCTAATATTTATGAAATACCACCATAATTTCTTGACAGATTTGTATTGAAATCGCGGAAAATTGAGACTTCTGAAAGTCGACGATGTGGAAAAAAAAACAAGTGAAAAATCTGTGAAGTATTAAAGTAGGAAGCACATGTACTATCCTAAACTACTTCTTTTAAATCTTTATATTACTATATATAATCAACAATGTCTACTGAACAAATCCCACAAGGTGCTGAAGTTTCCATCTTCGCCAAGAATGAAAAGAAGGCCCGTGCCTTAATTGCCAAGTTGAACTTGAAGCCAGTTAAGGGTATCACCAGAGTTACTTTCAAGAAGAAGGGTAACCAAATCTACGCCATTGACAAGCCAGATGTTTTCAAGTCCTCTGCTGGTACTTACATCGTTTTCGGTGAAGCCAAGGTTGAAGACTTTGCCCAAAGATTACAACAAGCTCAAGCTCAACAAGAAGGTATCAATGCTGCTGTTGGTGAACAAGAATCTTCCTCCTCTATCCAAGCTGACTTACAAGCTGCCGCTGATGCTAACGCTGCTAAGATCGTCGAAGAAGATGACGATGAAGAAGTTGACGAAACTGGTTTAAGCGCTGATGACTTGAACTTAATTGTTGAACAAACCAACGTCTCTAGAGCTAAGGCTGCTAAGGCTTTAAGACTTCACGACGGTGATTTAGTTAACGCTATTATGGAGTTATCTAACTAAGTTTCTTTTCTTTTAAGTTTGTAACCTCTTAGCATTTTTGGTATTTAATGTTTAGTCTCTATTTAATTGAAAAAAAAAATCCGACTCTATATCAATTTGTTTCTTTATTCATTTCATTCAAAAATTATTATTAAATATATAAATTTATCTATTGTACACACCTTGACAATAAACCCCTCGCCACAAATCGCCTAAGCATAGACTTGGTCAGCGTTCAAGACAACAGTACCTTCATCATCACCTCTTTGAATCAATTCACCAATTTGGTAAACAACTTCGCCAGCAGCTTCCAACAATTCTCTAACTCTGGCAACGTTTTCCTTAGGAACAATAGCAACCATACCAACACCCAAGTTAAAAGTCTTTAAAAGATCCTTGACTGGAACATTAGCAGTTCTACCAAACCATTTGAAGATTTCTGGAATGTGGAAAGATTTGATATCCACTTGAGCAGAAAGATGCTTTGGTAAGGCACGTGGGATATTCTCCACAAGACCACCCCCAGTAATGTGAGCCAACCCAAGAATTAAATCTTCCCTAATGGCTGGTAAGAGTTGCTTCACGTAAATTCTTGTTGGAACTAAGACTTCTTCACCAATGGAACGACCAGAGTCTGTCCATGGGGCAACGTCAGTGTATTGGTAACCATAGACTTCGATGATCTTTCTAACTAAAGAGAACCCGTTAGAGTGAACACCATCAGAGCCTAACCCTAATAAAACATCACCAACTTGCATTTCTTGCACCTTTGGTAAAATTTTCCCCTTCTTAACGGCACCGACAGCAGTACCGTTAGTATCGTAGTGGCCTGGTTCGTACATACCTGGCATTTCAGAGGTTTCACCACCAACCAAAGCACAGCCAGAAAGGATACAACCATCAGCAACACCTTTGACGAAATCAGCAGCAATTGGGATATCCAACTTAGCTGTGGCAAAGTAATCTAAGAACAACAAAGGTTCAGCACCTTGGACAACTAAATCGTTAACATTCATGGCAACTAAATCAATACCAACAGTGTCATGCTTGTCCATAATTTGAGCAACTCTTAACTTTGTACCAACACCATCAGTGGCAGCAACTAATAAAGTCTCATTAGTGTCATAACCGGCAGCTTCTAAGTCAAAGACACCACCAAAACCACCGATATCGGAATCGGCACCTGGTCTTCTTGTAGATTTGACCTTGGCTTTGATGGTTTCCACCAATAAGTTACCGTTGTCAACAGAGACACCAGCTTCAGCATAAGTAATACCAGCAGAAGCACCGGTAGCACCTTCTCTAAAGGCTCTGTGAGCAATATCGTCACGGTTGTACTTTTTGGAAAATTGAATCTTTTGAACACCAGCATATGCCTTTTCAACGGCATCCTTCAAGGAAACAGAAGAAGTAGCAGTGGAAGCAATGACACGACCACCAGCAGTTTGAACAACACCTTCTTCGTTCTTAACAGTACCAGCATGGAATACTAAGGATTCGATATCGGAATCAATGGTGATGACATCACCCTTGGCGTATGATTCAGGGTATCCGCCAGCAGCAATAACAACAGTGGTGGAATGAGTATTTGGTTTCGTGTTGATTTGAACGGAATCTAAACGACCTTCAGCAGCAGCAAGGAAAACTTGAGCTAAATCGGTTTCTTCAGTAAGCAAAGGTAAAACGGTTTGAGTTTCTGGATCACCAAATCTAACGTTGTATTCTAAGACCTTTGGACCGTTCTTAGTGACAATGACACCGGTGAAAAGAACACCGACGAATGGGAAACCATCGCGTCTCATACCGTCAATAGAAGGCTTGATGATAGTTTCGTCAATTTGTTTTAATAACTTGGAAGTAGCAATTGGAGCTGGAGCGTAAGCACCCATACCACCAGTGTTAAGACCAGTATCACCGTTACCGATTCTCTTATGATCTTGAGCAGCTGGGAAATTGAAGAAAGAATAACCATCAGAAATAGTCAAAATGGAGATTTCATCACCATCAAGGAATTCCTCAACGACAACTTCGTCACCAGCAGAACCAAACTCCTTGTCAACCATTACTAATTTCAAAGCATCTAAAGCTTCTTGCTTGGTGGTTGGAATCAAAACACCCTTACCGGCAGCAATACCTGAAGCCTTAATGACAACATCATGATCAATAGATTCAACGTACTTAACAGCGTCTTCGTATTTGGTAAAGTTTTCAAAAGCAGCAGTTGGAATTTTGTGTTTAGCCATGAATTCCTTAGAAGCAGCCTTTGAACCTTCCATCTCGGCAGCCTTTTTGGAAGGACCAAAAACAGGAATACCAAATTTCTTAAAAGCATCAGAAATCCCATCAACCAATGGTTGTTCTGGACCAGGAATGACCAAGTCGATACTATTGGTAATGGCAAACTGAACCAATTGGGAGAAATCTTCAGCACTGTAGGTAACGTTGACATTGGTAACGTTGGAGTACTGATCAGTACCACCATTACCTGGAGCAACAAAGATTTGTTTGACGGAAGGAGATTGAGAAAGCTTCCAAGTCAAGGCATGTTCACGACCACCGTTACCGACAATAAGTAAGTTGAGTGACATTTTTTTTTTCAAGCTTTGGTGTTTGAGGAAAGAGTTTGAGTTCTTGTTTGTGTGTGTGTACTACTGCTCTGTTTGTTAAACTTATCGTTGTATTATAATGATGATGCCTATTGAATTTTTTTTTTTAAAATGAATTTCTTTGTTCGAGAAGTTCGGACTTCCCCCCAATTTCGCCTACAATTAAAACCTGGTAAATTTGACTCGACTCACCAGCACGTGCAACGTATTGAACGGCCACGACCTGCAAAAAAAAAAAAAAAAAAAAAAAAAAAAAAAAAAAAAAAGAAAAAAAGGCAATTAATAAATTAGTCACTGAACAAAAATTAAAAAACTGGCACAAAATTTTAAATTAACTGTACAAAATACCGCAATCCAAAAAAAAAGGCAGGTTCTGACTTCGATTCAGGGTCTCGCACGTGACCAGTCAATGATTTTTTTGATGTTTCCAGTTCCTTAAAATATAATCAAAATATATACAAACCCATTTTAAACATGTAAAAAAAAAGACCAAAAAAAAAAAATTAAAACTTCTTCTCTTCCAATCTTTCAGTCCCCAACATCTGATTCTCAACATTCTGATAAACAGCAAAGGCAATCCCACCACTAGTACTAACTTTTAACAATCTTGGAAACCAACCTTTCCAAAAGGCATTAATACCTTCTTCAACAAAAATCCTATACCCACAATTTACTGAATTCTTGTAAAGATAAGGAGCCTCACGTGATTGCATTCTGGTCTTAATAACATCAATAGGTTGTGTCACGAGCATCACCATTACAGATGAAATTAGACCTAATCCAAATGAAATATAAGTGTTAATATCAGATGAAATGGATGAACCATGATTTGGTGAGACTAGCTGACGTAAAGTGGTGTATGTTCCGAATCTGACGGCAGAATTGGACACCTGACGAATTAAAGTTGGCATTAGACCTTGATAGTACCCTCTTAGACCTTTTGTTTTATAAATTTCTTGAATTGATTGGAATGTGGTTTTTGAAGGAAATACATCGTAATGTTTCTTAGCTAAAACATGTGGATGGTTTGCAAATGGATTGAGGTCTGTCTTCTTATGGAAAGTTTTCATATTTGGTTGTTTCTTAACCTTTGAATCTTGTTGATTTTCCAGTTGTAATTTAGCAGCAGCTATTTGATTAACTCTGACACTATTTTCAATCATCAATGTCTTGATATTTTCAAATGGGACGATCCATAAAGCCTCAACAAACCCCGTCATAGCACCAGCAACTACTAATCTTGGAGCTGAAGTTGTCTTCTTTCCATCTTCAAACTCGGGACTCATAAACTTAGAAGCATATTCAAATACGATAAATCTTGAAGATGATTTTAAGGCATTACCAACATTTAATACACCACATCCAGCGAAAATTGATTTGAATTGGGAGCCGAGAATTTCTGTATGAATTGGGTATTTTCCTGTTAATGGATCAATCACTTGACGGTATAATTGTTGAGTGGTTTTGATATATTCGAATGGATAGGTTAATGTTGTTTGAACTAAGGAGGCTGAAACGCCTGCGATTACTGATGTTAGAAGTAAATTTGGGGTACCTGTGGAAGATTCTGATTCCATTTTGAATATGCTTAATAAAAAAAAAAAAATCACTAGATAGTAAATTTTGATTTAACCATTTATATTAGCAATACTGGATTATTTTTTTTTCTTTTTTTTTTTTTTTTTTTTTTT
>JADIOT010002698.1:9205-19684 GCA_018343995.1 Waltiozyma sp. UFMG-CM-Y6624
GTAATTTAATGGAGTTTAAGAAGAGCTTTTCTTTGAGATAAGGCATGGAAATGAAATTTCCATGACTTCAGGATTGTAAATTTTAGAAAAAAAGTAGTTGAATGAAAAATCCTGTGATTTTTTTTTGAACATCCGTGTCCCTGCTTATTTATGTGTATTGTATAGGACAAATTTTAAGTTCACCATCTGAGATGTTGTTAATACCAGTTCACAAGTTTGGTTTTGGGTGCTTTACTCAAAAAGGCATGCTAGTAAAGCGATCTATCAAGAAAATGGTCTTTATTACCACCTGCCAATAGCCAACCAAAGCACTTTCAAAACACTTTCAAAATTAAAACAATTATTATCACACATATCATAACTTATTTGAGCTTTCCAAGAGACTCAAGATTCAAGTAAATTCAGTGCTAAAGTAAAGGTTCGATTTAACCTTGACTTTTGTGATTATTGAATGATGAAAAGAGTACAAAATATAATTTCTATATTGTGGCGTGTCCGAATCACATGTTTGATTAAAGTCCTTCTTTTTTAACCACTGAATTAAAAAATTTAAGTCCATTACATATGCTTACTGGTTTAATATCACCCGTTATACCATAATTCTCATTAGATGTAAATACGTATTGAGAGCTAAAACACCTAGTATATTTTCGATATGTTTTATGACTATCTCAAGTGAGTCAAAATCTTCAACACAATGCATATATATGCGGAATATATAGTATTAATTCAAACACCAATATCAATGTATTTCCATAAATAATAAAAAAGTCTCTATGGTCTTGTTCTGGTTGCTACATGTTTAATTTAGAGCTACACAATGCTTTTTTCCGGCTGGGGTATCATTTAATTATTGTTTTTTTTTTACTGTGAAACTCTGGAGTGGTTGCATTAGAAAAATTTCACTTGGATGTCAAAAGTCTCTAGTATTTCTGCTATAAACTTATCTGTGTATGGTTTTTACCAAAGGTGAAAAGTAAAATATTAAACAAATTTTACAAAACTTACTACATAAATCTGATACTTGATCGTTTAAAATGTCGGAAAAAGCCCTCAATATGAGATTGTGCTTTAAACATTTTTGTTATTAAGGACAATCTTTCCCTTTTTACAAGTACCAGTTCGCCATATATTAAGAATCTATAATATTTTTTTTTGAGATTAACAGCTCAACAAAATTATTTTTATGAAATCGATAATTAAAATATCTTCAAAATCGTCAAATCTTAATATGATGTATAGATATAAATTTTGTCCTGCTCAATTTCAGAGTGAACCAGGGTGGTAAATTCTCTTCTAAAATGGTTTTTTTCCTTCGACTCGTGAAAAAAGTGAACTGTCTTCCGTCTCCATTAGTATTCTTAAAATCTTGTGAAAATTGTTTATATTTTATTGGTAAATCTTTCAAGACCTGGTCTCCCCCCTCAGTTATCGCTTTTTTTGAACTAATCTGGATAACTTTTTGTTTGAGTGATCAACTGATAGTTCTAAAAAAGAAATTACCGCATTTCAAAAACATAAAAAAAAACTTTTATGGACTTGAAGAGATATTTTAAGTTTTGTTTTTACGATATGATTGGGTAATCTTAAGTTAGTCTGTTAGTATATTTTTATGGTGGTTTTTCTTCACCCCTGACTCCGCTGGCGACTCTGGCTGGATTTGGTACAAAAAAAGGTACGGAGTCAAGTTCCCACTACACACTGCCTTTTTTTTTCTCTTGGCCCTGTACAAGTTGCAGTTGAATGTACGCCCTTACGACTGCAAAATGACTCGTTTGGTTACCAAAAGATAAAGTTTGGCATAAAATATTTAAAGTCTGGACCCTAGAATTTACACAAGTATATAAGTAAAGCCCTGGCATCTGTCTCTCCTTCAAGCTCACAATACAGAACATTATTGTCCTACTTACAGGCTTTAATTTATACAATTCAAATGAACAAACAAGAGGGAAGTTCAAAGGACCCTGTGAGGGTCGATCAAATCATCTCAACGTCTGTTGGATCTGTCCCACAGACAGCAGCTTCATTCTATGATTCCACCCAATCAGATTTCGATAACGAAAATTCAACGGATGATAGTGACCAAGATATTAAACATTTCAAAATGTTCCACAAAATCTCTAAGAAATTGGACTCCTTTGGTGTCGAGCAGAGAGGTATCAATCGTATCAAACCCCATGAACGTTCCAAGGCATCACGTGCTTCTTTATTTCTCTCCATCATAACATTTTGGATATCTGCTTCTGGTGGGTTGTCCACTATGTCTACATTCATCTTGGCAGCCAATGTTTTCCACTTAGAATTTAGACAATCAGTGCTTTGTGGTATGATTGGTCAGATTATCGGCTGTGCCGTCGCTGCTTACTGTTCCACTATGGGTCCTAAGTCTGGATGCAGACAAATGGTCACGGCTAGATACTTATTCGGTTGGTGGTTTGTGAAGTTTGTCAGTATGATTGGTTGTATTGGTGTTTTGGGATGGAGTGTTGTTAACTGTGTTGTTGGAGGCGAGATCTTAGGTAGTGTCAGTGACGGTAAGATCCCTCTGTATGTTGGTATTATCATTGTTGCTGCCATCAGTTTCTGTGTGTCTATTTTTGGTATTAAACAGTTGTTAAGAATCGAAAAATATATCAGTATCCCTGTCATCATCATGTTCATGTTGATGTACATTTCTCTTGCCCCACAGTACAAGATTCTCGAAGAGTTCTCTAACGCAGATATTGAAAAATCCGTTCTCAAAGGCCACTGGTTGTCATTCTTCAGTCTTTGCTACTCTGTCACAGCTACCTGGGGTACTATGACTGCAGATTATTATATTCTTTTCCCAGAGGATACCCCAAGCTATCAAACTTTCATGCTGACTTTCTTTGGTATAATGGTTCCATCTACATTTGTGGCTGTTCTTGGGTTGATCTTAAGTAACTTATCTATGTCCAATCAGCTATTTATTGATGGATTCGCTGATTATGGTATGGGTGGTCTTATCAACGCCAGTTTTGCAAGATTTCATGGATTTGGGAAGTTTTGTTCTATTGTTTTATTATTGTCTTTGATTGCTAACAACATTATCAATACTTATTCTGCTGCTTTCTCTTTGCAACTTATTGGTGTCTGGTTTGCCAAAATCCCAAGATGGTTGTGGGTTATTGGCATCACAGCTGTCTACCTTGCAGCTACTTTGGTTGGTCGTGACCACTTCTCTGCAATTCTCGGTAACTTCTTACCTATGATTGGTTACTGGATCTCGATATACTTCATCATGTTGCTAGAAGAAAATTTGATCTTCAGAAAGCATTTCTTGCATCTCTTCACTAAAGAATTCCCTTGTGGAATTTCTGCTGAGAAGTCTACTCCATTGACTCTTAGATCCAAGAAACAGAACTACAATTGGAGTAAATGGAATGACTATAAAGTCTTAACTAATGGTTATGCTGCTATTGTGTCATTCCTTGCGGGTGTAGCTGGTTGTGTTGTAGGTATGTCACAGGTGTACTACATTGGTGTAATCTCGAAGAAAATTGGTGATGGTGACATTGGTATGTGGTTAAGTATGGGGTTCACTGGTCTTGTGTACCCATTTTTGAGATACCTTGAGTTGAAGAAGTTTGGTAAGTAATTTTTTTCGAGTTTAAACTTTTGAATCGTCACTCTTCATTTCGACTTCATTCAGATTTAAATTTTGTCTTCCTCATGTCTCTGAACAAAACATTGATTACATATTTTATTCTATTCTGTATTCACGCAGAAATTAGAATTATATATATCTAGTATCTACTTGAATATTTCTGACTGTATGGTCACAAGGACACAATTCATTGAATTTTCAGCTTGCCTGTCTTGGAGCCTACAAAGTTGTAGAGCTATATTTAGCGAGCAAATCTTAGAAATCCTGACTTATCACAATGCATTCCTTCATTTCCAAATAAAATCTCCAAAAAAATTAAACAAAATCCTCAAAAATTATGCTACATTTTAGGTTTGCTGTGCATACGAAAAATGACCTTTTATTCTAGAATTTGTGAAATGACACCTAATTCCGTGTTAACTGTTCTTGTTTAAATTGAAAGACTTTAGAAATTCTGTGTTTCACCAAGTATATATGATTCAAGTCGCTATAATTTAATGACCTTCCCCTTTAAATCAGTGTGATTCAATACTCATGAATTTAGTGATAATCCCTTACTAAAGAATTCGTATTAATTTAATAATAAACGTTATATACAAGTGAATCAAAACAGTTTAACCCACTTCAACTTTTTTTTACTTAATTTGCGGAGAAATTTCCTCCTCTTCAGTAGAATTTTGCAAGGTCTTACCCTTAGAGTAATGCTTCTTTTTCAAATCTTTCTGAATCTCATTGAGGTACTGGGAGATAACAGTTCCTGCTTTGTAGGTTAAAGCTAAAAGAAGGACTAAAGGGTGTGCCAGTATTATGGAGTCTGGAACTGGTGATCTTTCGAGAACTAGAGCCTTTAAGATTTCGAAAAATTTTGAAGATGAAGAGACAAAAGACAAATTGTAAGAAATCCATAACTGGAACAAAACCACAAAACCAGGATAGATTATAGCTCTTTTCAAGTCTGGTAGTATGAGATTTCTGAAAATAGATTTAAACTCAACACTTTCCTCTGAGAGAATAGATAGAAATTCACGCTTCAAGAGTTTCAGAAATGGATAAATAGTAAACTTCACTGCTAGACCGTGGAACACCGGAATCAAGTAACCTAAGGAGTGTTCACTCAATCTATTTTTTAAAATCACCAACAGTGGCCTTTCGATGCAAAGCTTGTGCATCATAAGAATCAAAGTAAGATGAATTGAGATGCTCAAAAGTAAAATCAGTAAACCAGCAGCACGAGTGAGCTTCTCAATTAGGAAGGAAGCCCCATCATCAAATAATGATGTTTTTGCAACCGATTCTCTTCCGTTTTGAGTAAGGTGTCTGTTAATTATGAAAATGTCGTACTTCTTAAGGGCCTTTGATAAAATAAAAGCACCAAGAATTAGTGAACTGCACTCTAGCTTCGCAGAAACAAAAACAATATCACCTGAATATTTCATATCTCCAGCCCAAGCAATGGCCTTAGAAATAATATAAGCACAAACCGCAACGATTGGCTTCCCAATGAAATTAGAAAGTAGTATACCACCAACAATCAAAATAGAAGCGAAGATCCATAGCAAAAAGAAAAAGAAAATCATTCTCATGCCGAACATTGGAGGTCTGTAAACAATTTCATATTGATTTGTAGTGGTAAGTTCATCTTCCGAGTCGTCAAATTCATCAAGTGGATACTTGCTGTTCTCATACTTATAGATTTCATCCGCAGTTTTCAATGGGATATCATCCTTAGTGACTGGAATGAAAAGCTTTCTAACAAACTTTCTGGAGATAGTGTCAGTCTTTGGTGCTCTTACTAAGTTACCATCTGGAACGAAGCATGATTGTATTTCAGTTGTGGCAAAAAGTGTCTTGGTTTCTAATTTCGATTTTGGTAAAGTGTAATCAGGTTTGGCATCTCTTAGCCAGGCGATAAAATTTCTGTAGACAATATGTCCTCTTTCTTTTGGATTGGATCCTCCAAGTATGAAGGATGATAAACGAGCTTTTGCACTTGCGATCTTGAATGCCCTGGCCCAGTATTGTCTGACATACTTTGTGATCAATGCTTTATCAGTATAGATACTAGTACCAAAGGAAATAGCATTAAAGACAGAACCAACAGTGAAAATATCAACAGGGATGATCTCAGATTCTATGCCCTTCATCGTATGAGTTATGACACCAAAGCCAATTAAAATGAATAAAGTATAAACCAAACCTGATAAAGCGATTCTGGACAGTTGTAAACCTAGAGGACGGACTAGAGCATCATGAACCAGCCTAGCATTTGGATCTTCTGGAGATCTGATGAAGAAGAGAACACCTGGTCTGAGAATGTATTTTCTGATCATACCAACAAACAAAGCAAACAGACACATATAACCTGTCCCAATACCCCAATTGAAACCAATTCTCAAAATTATGAATTGAGATAACAGATCCAGTTTGCTACTGAGAAATTTTACTTCGTAAGTAAAAACTGGTGTGAGAACAAATTCGAGGATCAAACCACAGAATGAAGGAAATACTAAAAGTTCAATTCCGAAAATTAAAAAGACCTTCAAAGTACAAACTAAATCAAATAGTGCAATGAAAATTTTTCTTTGGGTACCCATCAATGGATTTCTTGGTGAATATTTCTCAGTTTTAAGTTTGATAAAGAGAAGAATAAAAGAATAAAGAAGGACAAAGTTCAAGACAACAGGTACCAGTCTCTCGAAGTTAGATAGCGGTAAAGTTCCCTGGATATAATTAGAAAATGTTGCTAATAACGGCTTGACCATTTTTTCGCCCACCAAAGATGTCAATTGTGGATGGAAATCACTGAAAAAATTGAGAACAGTGAATAAAAAGGGAGAAATCTTGAAAATTGTCAGAATATTGGAAATAGTCTGGACAGAAAGTGAAATAATAATGTAAAAGCCAATAATCACGTAGTTTCCAATAATAGAAGGGAAAAAGTAAAAAAGAGATAAAAAAGTCACAATGATAACATCTGCGGCAAAAATTATCAGGTAGACAGGAAGAGACATGATGAAATCCTCATGAAGGAATTCGTCTTCAACAAAACCCGCGTCATCAACCATTGCTGGAACTATGTTTGGGACTGGGTTTGGGTTTGGGTTTGGGTTTGGTATTTGGATATTACCATTGTCTAGATCTATCTGCAATGGGTTGTCTCTGCCAATGTTATCGATCAAATTATCGAAGGCTTCGCCATCAACATCGGATTCCTCATTCTCAACCTCCTCCATTTCACCTTCACCTTGAACGTTGGCACCATGAACCAAAGCATCATCTACAAACTCAAGTTCATCTTCAAAGTCAGTATCGCTATCACTGAAAGGGACAAATTCTGGGTCTTCCTCAGATTCATAGCCGTCATCTTCTCCCTGTGCAGCCATTGCCTCCCTTAGTTGTTCTTGCATGACTTCATTCACAAAATGTCTGTCAGCATGATCCATTCTTTCACGATTATGGCGATGAGCTCTTTGAACTCTCTGGGCTCTTTCTCTTTCATTAACAACTTGTTGACGTTGAGCTCTCTCTTGGAACTCTTCGCGGCGTTCCGCCAGTAACCTAACAGCATCACCAATAAGTTGTTCCCTGTTGACTGCTTGGTCATCCATTTGAATTATCCGATTCAGATTGGCGAGGTTTCTTAGATTTTCATCCAACCTTCTGTCAAGTTCGACTTGTCTGGCATCTCCACCAAGATTTCTTTGACGTTCCCCAATTCTATTAGCAGCTCTTTGAATCCATTCGTTGGTAGATCTATGTTCTTGGCCAATCCTCTTCCAGACCAACTTGGTAAACCCTGAATCCTTCGAAACCCACTCATGTTCAATGAATAAAAACAAACAGACTGATATGATGGCTAAGATACCAGTAACTGCAGATACATATGTCTTCGCAAGGTTCTCAGACAAATTTTGGAAGCTGTATGGATTATCAGTAACTGGACTATCCCCGTAAATGATAGAAAGAATCAAGTTAGAATGAACACTCTTTCTATCGAGAATCCAATTGAAAAGTCGTGTGCAGAATGACCAGAAAAAAGGTATTTGAATCACACAGCCAAAGAATAACGCACTCACTTGAGTAGCATATCTTATGAAGTAAGTTGTTGAGTCTTTCAATCTACTCAGCAACAATCTAAAGGGAACTTTGTCAGGAGTATTCTCATCATACACGGTTGTGAAGTTATACGTTGTTTTGCAAATATCACATGCTGGTTTCTTGTTACGACCTGAATGTTTGAGCCACTCTTCAAGACAGATTTGATGGATGTACTTGATTGAACCACGACATTTGCATGGGTAAAATAAAGGGTCTTCTGGTGTGCCTTCACCTTGGCAGATACGACACGTGTGTTGTTCAGTCTGATGGGAATCATCTGTTTCACCACTCATGTTTGTTCTGATTTGCTTCCTTTCGAATGTTTTATAACAGGTATTAGTAACGTTGGTTCAAACAGTCGATGAGGGGATATCTAGTTTCTTATTTAAATTGAAATTGTCTTCTGATTTAGTCACCTGAAATGATTGTGTAACTGAAAATAAATATGTTAAACTAACTGTTTTAGTGTCTGTTTGTAATATTACTGGTTTTGTGGAATTCTCGATTAATCGCATTACAACAACTCTTCGATAACAAACTGTTGATGTTCAACGCAAATTTTGAAATTTTACCAATTCTGATGATCCGCGCAGTATCACGGTCACGTGCTCAATTCTGATAATTCAAACAAATGAATTATGTTCTTACATTGGACGATCGTTTTATTAAAATCTTTTATAAACTTGAAAGCTTTTTTTTTTAGTACTATTAACAATTTCTTATAAACTATATTTGGATACTTCTATTTAATTTTTTTTTCTGGTATTATAAGAAATATCAGAACTTAGATCTTCCAAAGAAATCGTTAGCGAAACTAACCACAAGTTCAGTTAAACCGATAGAAGCTTGATAACCTGAGCCAGAAATACCATAATTGTGAATAATGGAACCAACTCTTTCGATTCTTGGACCACCTTGTCTACCTGGTCTCAAACCAACACATGAACGGTAAATATCAATTTCAGTATCGTTTCCTAATTTTGGATCAACCAATTCTGGTAAATACTTCTTAGCTCTAGTGATCATTCTGCTAGTTAATTCCGGGTCAACAACACTACTCCATTGGTTTGGAAGAAACGTACCCCCAATGATAGAACCCCCTTCTTTTCTTGGGAAAATGTACAAGGATTCGTCTTTGAAACCTGGGGTTGAGATATAGATTTGTTTCTTGGCTGAGTTTCTGACCAATAAAATTTGGCCTCTGATCGGATAACTCTTTTCATCTTTAACGCCGCCTAAAAAGCGGGAGAGTAACCCAGAACAGTTAACGACTAGTTCCGCTTTTTCTTTGGTGTGGTGTAAGTCATATGCATCGTTAATATGTTTGATGGTTTTTCTTTTTAAAGTTCCACCCAAGGCATAAACCTTTTGTAGTAAATAGTGCAAATAAATGTTTGTGGAAATAGTGACAGTATCGAACGACACCCCTGCGATGATTTCATCTTCTTCGTTGTCATTGGTTGGAAGCTCTTCTTTAGCCAGTAATCTAACATTCTCAACAAATCTTTCTTTGATGTACCAAGCATATGGAACTTGTCCATTGACAAGTTGACTCTTTCTGAAATAGGCATGATGTGGAACAATATGGACACCACTTTGTGGTTCATTTCTAGCAAGATTCATGAAGTAAGTATAACCTGGTTTATCAAGATCTTGATTAAATTTCTCATCGTCTTGGGCAAAACTCATCCAATTTGCACCAGCAAAAATGGACGTATATTCGATATCAATATCACCTGGGATGTTCTTAGCAACAATAGTGACATCATAACCCTTTTCTAATAAATAAAGGGCGGCTGTTAAACCAACAACACCAGCACTAATTAAAAGTTAGTATGATTTTTTCCAATGCCATTTGGTAATAATTCTTGAACTTACCCAACAACAACGATTTTATGAGACATCTTTGAACAAAAAAAAATTAATTCACAACGATCAATCTGCCGGTTAAATATATATTTCCCCACTTGAAAACACACCACTGAGCTTTCTAACTTAGAGATTGATGAAGAAGAACAGTTAAAGTATAGCTTATATATACCTGTAGCTTAATCGAATTGATCTTGCCGGGATCTTATCATGATTTGTGGTCAAAATTATGGCGTGAACAGATGAAAACGCTTCAAAATTCCGAAAGGGGAAATATGCGGGATTAATATATAGCGCATTTTTTAAAATAATTAAATTCATAGGTTCGGATCAACGAATTCATTTTAGAATGGATGGCTTACTTATCAAACATCTTTTTTTTTTTTTTAATAAATAACTTATGTTTATATTTTAAGCATTCCAATTTTTCAAATACTTTTCTTAAGCATTCCAATCAAAAACTTCATTCAACCCATGAAAAATCTTGATTTTTAATAAGTAGCCAGTAAAATGTTCACGGAGTATATTTACAAAGTTCATGGGTATTGAACGGAAGTATGATCGTTTGGATGATTTCAAGTTCTTTACTTTAATTTATTACCAGACTCTCAGTAAGGAGATTTGTGGTGAGCCCATCTTTATCTTCAGGGCCAACCCTGCTATAGTTGCTTTTTTGCTACAGCTGCTGCTGCTGCTGCTGCTGAATTGAAGCAACGACACCTTTGTTAAACACCTTTCAATATAAATTTATGTTTACACTAAATTAAACTTAAAATGGTTTGGTAATAAAGCTGAGTTTAACCTTTTCCAAAAACAATATATGCGAGTACACGTAAATTCAAATTGTGTTAAAAATTGGATCTCTGCAAGTTTTTATGTTTTTT
>JADIOT010002699.1:0-12150 GCA_018343995.1 Waltiozyma sp. UFMG-CM-Y6624
GGGTGGGGTTGGATATTGATAAACCAAAACCATCATCAGTTATTATAACTCTGTTCATTTTTATACATGTTGTATATAAATATTTATACACTATATATATATATATATATAATAAAAAAGAAGAAAAAAGTTTCTATAAAAATTGCTAATAATGGTAACTAAGCTAAGGATACGAATAATGATTATGGAGATGCAAATTCAATGGATTAAAGGGGGGGTTAATTTTTTTAATTGTCAATCTTGACTTGTTCAACCTTTTCAGTCACATTTTCAACAACTGCTTCAGCATTTGCTGCTTCAGCATTCTTCTTTAAAGAGCCTGGGTGGAACTTACCCTTATCCTTCTTGACCTTCTTAACCTTCTTAACTTCAACAGCGACTGGGTAACCCTTGGTTTGGGATTCTTGGAATTCTGGGTCATTTTCGTAATCAGCACGGATTGGTTCTAACAATGTATTTATGTAATCAGCAACACCGGTCTTTAAATCTGGAGGGGATAATTTTTCTTCCTTGAAATCAGAAACAATTTGTTCAAAAGAAGTGTAAGTGATTGGACCACCAAACTTTTCAGGACGATCAATTGGGAAAGAGAAATCAACTTCAACACCGTGTTTCAATTCATGGATTGGAACAATGACGTATTCGATGAAAGATAATAAACCATTGTCATCAATGACACCTGGAGCACAGAAAGCAGTATTGACCTTCTTCTTCACTTGCTTTGGTTCCTCTAAAACATCAATCTTGGAGTTTGGATCAGAAGCAGACATCTTACCACCTTGGGTTAAACCTGGAACCATTGGGTTCATTAAATGGGCTCTTTTCTTGAAACCTAAAGATGGTAAGTTTTCTTCAGCTAAGACGAAAATCTTACGTTGATCAACACCACCAAATTGAACATCACACTTCAAGTATTCTTCATCCAAAGCTTGCATTAATGGGTAAATCAAGCCACTTAACAATGGGTTTGCAACTTGCTTGACAACATCGGCACCAGCTCTCTTGGCATCGTTTTGAGAAACTGCATTAGACATACGGAAAAGATCTAATGTGAATTCAGGAGTCAATTGATATGAAGAACCAGTAACGAAGTGTAACTTTTCAATAGGAACATTGACGGATTTTAATAAGGATTTGACAACCTTTTCGTAATAAGTGGCTCTGAATTTCACGGTTTCCAAAGAAGCCTTCATGTTATCTAGGAAAGCGTGTAAATCAGCTAAAAGAACAGTGACTTCACAACCTGCCTTCAAGAAATCAGCTAACTTGGTCATTGGAACAAAGTAACCACAATGTGGTCTACCAGTTGGAGCAGTACCCCAGTAGATCTTCAATGGACGTTCTTTCTTTTCAAGGATTTCCTTGATGATTTGACCATTTAAAACTTCTTGTAAGTTTCTAGTGATTAACTTGTATTGTTCTTCTGGATCAGTGACGACAGACATTATGATTCTTTATGATGATGAGTTTGATTTTTCTTAAGGAAAAAAAAAACAGTCGGTCTGCAACAATTCTTTTTTTTTGATATTAATAGTTATTCATAGGTTCATAGATCTCAGTATTTTTGTTGTTGTGTGTTTTTTTTTTAAATTTCATAAGCGTCATTCCACCATGACGAAATATACGTAGAATGATTTTCCCTTTAGATAATTTCTTTGTTGGAGAGTTTTTCAAATTTAGAAGGAGTCACCGCAATCTGCTACGTAAATTTCAGAACGCTTACCAAAAATATATTTTCTTTTAGCCCTTCTGGTTAGTCACATGATTATCTCCGTAAATTGTAATATATTTTAAATTGTTTTGATAAGGTCCCATATAATATAAAGAATGGTTTATGACATAAAGTACTCAAATAAAAGTCAATCTCATTCATGTTAAACCCAAGAAAGAAGGTAACAATAATCGGTGGTGGTATTTCCGGTATCAAGGCAGCAGTTGAACTTCAAAAGAAAGGTGTTGACTATATCATACTAGAAGCTAAATCCAAACTTGGTGGTAGATTGAATACCGTACAAGGTATTCATGGCAAATATGATTTAGGAGCAAGCTGGTTCCATGAAACATTAAACAATCCACTGTTTGATGAAGAGATTGCTCTTGGAAATCCAATTGACAATCCAAAAATCTTTTATGATGACGCACCTAAGAAAGTGTTCAATAGAAACGGGATAGTTTCCCCTTTTCTCAAATTGGATTCTATTCTGGAAGAAATGTTCAAATACGTTGAGATTTTTAATGAAGAAGATCTGGAGAGTGATGAACCTTTATATGATACTATTGCCAAGTATTTAAAGTCTAGAAAACACTTGCTTACAGATGACCAGATTTCCAATGTCTCCCAATATGCTAGGTCCCTAGAATTATGGCATGGTATTGACACCCAAATGTTGAGCTCTAAATATGCAAGTATCGACAATGAAGGAAGAGATGCTTTGTGCTTGAATTACGATAGAATTTTGAAAAGACATATAGACCAACTCGATGGAAATAAAATCATCTTCAACGCTCCTGTTAAAAATATTACCAGAATAGAAAGAGGGAAAAAAGTAGAAGTTACAGTAGATAGTGGAGAAAAATACACTTCAGACGCAGTGATTGTCTCTGTTCCTCAATCTATATTGCAGATTCCAGTTGGAGAAAAAGGGCATATTCAATTTATGCCTCAACTTCCTTCTCGAATCACAGAATCGTTGGAATCCATTCATTTTGGTGCTTTGGGTAAAGTTATTTTTGAATTTGAAGATATTTTCTGGCCTGCTGATTTTGAAAGAGCCTTAATTCTATCTGATACACCAAAGGGATACCTGGAAGCTATAAAGAATGATACACAAGTCCCTGAATTCACGAGAAACTCACCTCCACAAACTTGGGATTATCCAGCATTTGTCGTTAATTATGGTGCCTGTTTCAACAAACCATCTCTAGTGATTCTAACTCAGCAGCCATTGACAAACTATCTTGAAGCTAATAATAAGGAAACAGCATGGTCATATTACAAACCAATGATCGAGGTTCTAGCAGGAAGAGAAGAAGTTCCTGATCCAATAAACGTTATAGTGACAAATTGGACTCAGGATCCTTATCAAAGAGGGGCGTATAGTGCTTGCTATCCTGGAGATGATCCTCTGATTCCAATACTGGCTCTAGAAGAAGGGTTTGGTAATGTTCGATTTGCTGGAGAACATACAATTCTTCAAGGGGCAGGTTGTGTGCATGGTGCTTGGGCTTCTGGTAAAAGAGAAGCTGAAGTTTTGATTGAAAGATTCGCTTTATAAGTTATGGAAAGGATCACCTCCCCCCCCCCTTAACCCATTCTTCTAAATGGATTAATAAAAAATTAATAGTATTTGATAAGAAAAATTGCTTTATATAAGTCGGTAATGTTCAAGTGTAGTATTTTTACCCGTTGATCTGCCATCCCAACTACCCGCGGACACCAAAATAATTCACAAAAGTTTTAGTTGATATTTGGTGGTAACTTAAAGTTTGAACTCTATTATTAAATTTAAAAAAGTGGCAAAACTGTTAATTTCTTGAGCTTAAAAAAAAAGAGTTTGTGTGTGTGTGTGTTTCTTATTTCATCTTTATCTGTTTGTTTGTTTAATTTTTTTAACATGTCGGCTAGTGAATCTAAAGTGATTGAAGCACTTCAGACGCTTTCAGTTAAGCTTAACAGAACAAATAATAAGGCGGTTTCTGATAATGTATTCCAAACCTTATACTTTGCGGTATCACAAGAAGGTAAACATCTTGACAAATTATTTCCAGACGCCACCAAATTTCCAACATCATTTGATGAATGTATCACGATTAATAATAATTTTTTCAGATCTAAGAAAGAAGTTCATTCACATACTGGTAGAAATTGTGGAAGAAAGTTCAAAAAGGGTGAACCTATTTACCGCTGTGTTGAATGTGAATTTGATAACACATGTGTCTTATGTGTCCACTGCTTCAACAAGAATGATCATGTTGGCCATCAAATCAGCACCAGTATTTGTTATGACGGCAACTCTGGTATTTGTGATTGTGGTGATCCAGAAGCATGGACCTCTGAACTCCATTGTAAAGCTGCCAATGTATCTTCAACCATTGATGGTACTGCCTTGACAGAGGATCTCAAACAAACAGTCAGTGATATTTTCAAGTGCTGTTTAGATTTCATCATCACGATTTTCGCCAATCAAAATCAAACCAATAGAACCATTCAGGACAAATTTCTAAAGTATTCTAACCAGAAGCTTGATCAAGAGCTTCTACAAGTTATAGAAGAGGAATTAAATTTCAACACAAACATTGTAACATCGCATACAAGGGTATCTCCCTCGGATAGCAAGTATGTCTTGACTTTTTGGAATGATGAATATCATAACTTCCAAGAAGCTCAAGAGGCTATTATCCATGCTGCTTCTGTTACTGGTGAACAGGCTTTGAACGATTCCAACCGTATCGATAGAGAGGGTAGAACTATTTTAAAGGGGGCAGATAACCTAAAAGATTTGATGAAGGGTTTAACAAGTGCATTCAAAGATAAATTCACTGCAACTTTGTCCACCGAGAGAATTTTCTACACTGAAGAAATCACCAAATTTGTCATTGATTGGATCTTAGATTCAATCAATCATCCTAATCACGAATTTCAAAAGTTGGCTAGAAGAGCCTTATGTGAAGCTTTCTGTTCTGAGTATGAGTTACCAATGATTCCATATTGGTCTCAACACATCAAGGTATTTCATGGATACACAGGTTTGCTTGATGGAACCAAACTTCCAGGACATTCTTCTACTCCTACCAGATTACAGTACTTGACTTTCTTCGATCTTAGATTCTGGAAAGTATTACGAAGAAAGATCCATGAAGTCATTATTTCCGTCTTGGTTTCTGATTTGGAATACAAATTTATTGCTTCTGATCAAATGTCTGGAATCTATGATTTATTGTTACGGAATCTGTGGAAGATTGATAGAGAACCTTTCTTAACAGTTATGGATCATATTTCTGTCCAATTTTATACGTGTCCAAGAAATTCGACGGATGTCGTTCAAAGAAAATTGCATATTATTTTCCCAGCTGTTTTGGAATTCTTTGACTCATTATCACACTCTATAGATAGCAGAAAACGTTTAATTATTCCAAGAAGAATTTCCGACCCAACAAGAGCAAGAAAGATGACTATGAGAAGAATCATGCAAGATCTTGGATACTTCTTTGAAAAGTCTACAACAATGGCCCCCCTTTTGGAAAACAAGCAAGTGTTCCAATTTTTTACTGAAATTATTCAAAGATTTGATGATTTTTGGTCTGTTTCCAGAAAGGTGGGTGAACATGTTGTTAATGAGAATATGGATTACATTGAATATTTTGATACTGCCTTACATTTTTTCGATATTTTGTTAACGGCCACTAAGGTTGATTCCTTGAAGACTTTAAATCGATCCCATATTGAAAAATCACTTATCGAATTGGCAAACACTATCCATGAATCTTTGACCATAAAGTACCAATCATTCAAAGAAACCATTCTGATCGATTATAAGGTTTCATCAAGAGATTCAAGTTTCATCTTTTTGTCCAATCACTTGCTAACACGTCTTTTCAATCTATTAATCAACTCAACGGCTTCATACAAGGTACTTACATCCAATTTTGATCTTTTGCCACTTGCAGACAGAGCCTTAAGATCTGTTGTCTTATCAAAGCAAATCCAAGCTAATTTTTGGGTAAGAAATGGTAGTGTTATCTTCCATCAAGAAAGTATCTACAGAGATCTGAAATGCTTCAGTTCTAAAATGTCCTTGCTCGATATTAATTTAATTCAAATTGCAATGTTGACTTTAAACCCTGCTGATTTCTTCTTGAACATCTTGGATAGATTTGAATTACTTGATTGGTTCCAACAATCTGTTGATCTTGAACATACAGTTTATGAAGATAAAGTTTATGGGATTATTCAAGGTATTTTAAGTCATTTATATATTCTTTTGACTGAGCGTTCCAATTTTGTCAAGTATGACACCGAAGAAAAACGTTCGTATCATCATTTGAAAACTGCCTTGATCTACGCTCTTTATGATGGCAATAAGACTTTCGATGCTATTGAAGAATGTTTGGATGGTAAGTTATTAGAGGAGAAGTTCTTTGATCAAGTTTTGGAGGAAGTCACCACTTTCAACCCTCCAAAGGGTCTACAAGACGATGGTTCTTTCCAATTAAAGGAGGAATTTTTTCATAAGGTTGATCCTATGAGTTTATACGCCAGTAATAAGGATCTTCAAGATGTTTTGCCTGTCTTGACTAAGAAGTTGGCTGCCCACACCGGGAACTCTCCAGATAATATCATTATTGAACCTCGTGTTACCAAGTTGGAACATTTTAAGGAGCTAGGTGAATTCACAAGAACTTCTTATTTTGCCAAATTTATTGTCAAATTATTGGATAATGCTATTGAAAAAAAGGAGGAGTCTTTTGTTCCTGTAGTTTTACATTTGTTACATGCTGCTTTGAAAGATTCTGAATTAGCTTATAGTAAGTCTCATGTTGTTCAAACTTTCTTCAACATTCCTATCTGTGAATCTTTGTTCAGTATTGTTACCCTTTCTGATTTCTCTAAGTCCACTATTTTAAAAGCAGACCATTTATTAGAGTTGCTGATTCTAAAGAATCCTAATGAAGTCATGGAGTCTTTAAGGTTTTGTTTCGGTGAAGAAGCTGTTAGAAGATTCAAGGAAAAGAAGAAGATTACTGGTGTCGATTTCGATGAAACTGAAGCTGAAAGAAAGAGAAGATTAGCCAAAGAACGTCAGAAGAAGATTCTGGAAAGAATGAAGAAATCCTCAAAGGTCTTCATTGAAAACTACGATCAAGAACACAAAGATGACATCGTCTCTGACTCGGAAAATACCAAGGACCATTCTGAGAATTCCAATGGTGTCTTGAATGAATGTATTCTTTGTCGTTGTCCAGAAGAACCCAACAAGATGCTTTGTATTCCTGTTAAGATATCAAGATCTAATGTTTTTAGAGACTTGCCTCATAACAATCCAGATTTTATTGAAAGGGCTTTCCATGATTGGAACCATGAGACTTTGAACTCCGCAGCTCATGAAGAATACATTGGTGTTCCATACCCACTTCATGACAGTGAGATCGAAAAGGGGAAGAAATTCGGTCATTCTATCAACTTTGAATCATGTAAGGTGATGTCTTCTTGTAATCATGGTATTCATTTCGAATGTTTGCTCAAACATATGAAGGACAACCGTCTTGAAGGCTTTTCGTTTGCTTGTCCTTTATGTAAAACTGTTCATGACGAATATGTTGTCTCCTTGTTGAAAAGTGATGATCTCACTTTGGATGACTTGTCACCAGATGACCTATATGTTACTTGTCAACCTTTAGCTGCTCCTGAAATAAATCCTCCGAATCCAGCAGAACTTCGTAATTGTGATAATATTGGTGGATACTTGTTCTACAAAACAACCAAGCGTTTCGGTTTCAAAGGTGTCAATCAAATGGATGAATTAATCCATGAAAACTTTGGTCCCTCTTACTTTGATCAGGTCAAATTCTACAAGAAAGTTCGTCAATGGACAACGATTATTGGTAATACTATTAATCAGACTGAAATCGCTTCAAGAATCAATGGAAATTCCTCATTCCTTAACTTCTTGGATCAAATACCTTATCAAACTATGAAAATGTTCAGGAATATAATTCCTTACTTTTTGTTGGCGCAGTCTGAAAGAAGCTCACCATTAACTATGTATCATAAGGATATCAACAGGCTTCTTGTAAAGGGTACTTTCATCAACGCTTTCTGTATGATGTACTTCTTCTCCTGTGATGGATTTCAAGAGATTGCAGAAACACTTATCAAAACCTTTGTTGAAAGATATTTAAGAATTTTCTTGAAAAGTACGGATATATTAGGTGAATATAAAATCTCCTCTGAAGATACTGTTCGAAGTGATAACTTAGAATACTATAGAGATATCATGAAGACTAATAATGTTAATGCTCCAAATACATCTTCTGAAACTCTGGATAAATTCCAACGTGATGATGAATTTGCCAGTAAGATTGTTACTATGATTGAGAAAATTATGATTGTCAATTTAAGACAATTAGCTATTTTCGTGAAGATATTTGTTCCGGATTTTCAAATCAAACCAGAAGGAACGTCAGAACATTCCGGTAATCCTTTATCAATCATTGACACTTTGTTATCGTCCATGAACTTACCCTCATTGAACGAAATTGTTCCAAGTGCCTTCAGTGTTCTTTACATGTACGCCACCGAAAAGGATATCAAGTTTGATCCCACTGTTCCTTACCCTGGTGTCATCAAACTTATTGATTTGCCACAAGAGTTGAACTATTTCCTAACCAATGCCAACTCCAACGACGAAGAAGACAAGCAGCGTTTCCCAACATCCTCTGAATCCTTACAACAGGCCAACACTCGTAACAGGGTGGACTTCTCCATATGTCTAGTTTGTGGTCATAAAGTCTTTAAGAAAACAGGTCAAAGAGAATTGACTCAACATATTAAGAAATATCCTTGTTCCTCGGAAAACAATGGTATTTTCTTGACCCCAAGCAACAATACCATTATTCTCATCACAATCATCAAAGAACGGGCCTATATCCAGAAGATGAATGCTCCGTATTTGAACACCAGAGGTCAAAGTGGTCCAAAAGCCATCAAAAAGGGACAGATTGCTAAGTTGAATGCTACCAGATACAAACATTTGAATGAATTATGGCTTGGTAACGGTGTCACTCCATTGATTTCAAGATCTATCAAACGCGATCATGTCATGGAGAATATTCTTAACATGCAAGGTCTTGATACTGACGATGGTGAAGATGATGAAGATGATGAAGATGATGAAGATGATGAAGATATCAATGATGATTTTTTTAATGGAACCCCTATTGCAGATGATGATCAAATTGGTGAAGCAAACGCCGCTGGTATCAATATGAACAATATTCAAGAGCTACAGATTCTGCAAAGATTGATGGAAGGTGTTGGTGCAGGTGGACTAGGTGGCATGGCTAGAAATGTTTTGGGAAATAACGGCATAAATGCTGGCGAACGAATCTTGGATCTTCTTAGATCTACAGGCTTTCAAGATGGTGGTGGTCGTCGTCGTCGTCCTTCTGCTCCTGGTGCCCATTTCTCCGACGATGATATCGAAGACTTCTTCTCAGACGATTACGAAAATGACATTGACTACGATCAAGCTATCGAAAGAGGGCACACCTTTGGTGCTGAAGAAAATGGTCACTTAGATCACGACCAAGAAATGAGATATGAGCCTGCTAACTTCTTTAACGGGCTAAACAATCGTCTAAATTCTTTGGATGAAGATGAAGAAGACGAAGACTACGACTTCCATGATGCTGAAGATATGGATGACTACGATGAAGAAGATTATCATTCTGGTGAAGAAGATCTCAACTCCGACGAAAATGACTCTCATGATGAACACCATCCACATAACAGTTCTCAGGAATTACCAATTCATCACATCAACGAAAGAGACTGGGTTTCCTTTGAAGATGAAGAAGCTCATGGCAGTGCCGAAGGGAGCAACAGTTCTGATGATGACGAAGAAGATTTGATCCATGGTGCTGGTGGTGAAGAAGATAATGATGAGGATAATTATTACAATAGATTTCCTGAAATGAGAAATATTGTTAGATCGTTAGCACAAACCAATCCAACCAATCCTCCTTTCGATCCAAGAAATCCTACTGCATTCTTCGAAGCCATCCTACAAGCACAAGCAGAAGAACAAGAAGATTGAAGTTTATGAGCCATATTATAAGTATTGATTAATTTGGTTTTTGATCAGTTGATAAAATATGTATAAAAGAAAATGAATCTATTTATGTTTTTATTATTATTATTATTATTATTATTATTATTATTATTATTATTATTATTATTATTATTATTATTATTATTATTATTATTATTATTATTTGTGGGACTTTTAAACTAAATAACAAAATGTTTACTGGTGAAGCAAAAAAAAGTAAGTTAGGAATGGACGAGTCCGGAGTCGAACCGGAGACCTTCTGCATGCTAAGCAGACGCGCTACCAACTACGCCACACGCCCGTCAATTCCGTGAGGCAAAATAGGCGCAAAACTCATAGTTTTTAAAGAGTATGATACGAATACTTATCTGTTTTTCTTTCTTTTTCATTAAACCAACAATTGAAAAAATATTACTTCTAGTATAGTCTTGAATTATTTTGATACTTTAAACGAAAACAAAATATATAAAAACCCATATAATATTGCAGGCAACATATTTCAAATTCTGATAAAATAATAAAGCTTTTGCAATCTTTTTTTTCCAGCAAACCCCCTCTTTTAGAGTGTTAAATTGATCTGTTAACTGAAGATAAACCCTTATTTTTAATATTCGATGATTAATTGGTGAGCTAATCATTTCTTTTGAAATAAGTTATGATGTTGTTATTAAAAAAAATAACTTATCTCTAAGTTTACCTCAATATTTGTTGGTAAAAAAACTCATATTTTCACAATTTTTATTCGTCGCTTTTTATAAAGAAAAAAATTGCAGTTTTATTTTGTTTTTGTTTTTGTTTTTATTAATTATTATTTTACAATGACGCAGTTATATTGATCTCCTTTATATGGTGTATGCTTTTATATAATATATAATAGTTTATTATCTGAATATTGAAATTCATGGTTGATAGTTTTTTTTTTTTGTTTAATATAATTAAAAAAAAATTAAATTAATTTTTAGACGTACAGCTAATATATTTTAAAAATATAAATCTTCATACAGGTTAATTTAAGATTTATTACTAAATTTATATAATACTTAATTTTAAATTATTTTCAATTTGATCAGATATTTAAGTTAAAAGAGATCACGTGTTCATAGCATAGTATTAAAAATTGGTAATTAGTAGCCGTAATATGATCACATGACATAGTACGAGGTTTTTTGTCACAGTGCTTATTAAAAGACCTACAACTATTACACCCGTTTATGATCACACCACATTTATTTTACAAATTATGGTATATAAACACTTTCCCACTTCTATGAAATACATTCTACAGAAGGTGTTTAGAAGAAAATCGATAGTAATTTTGCTCTAAAAACTCCACTTAATACAAAAATCGGATATTTCACTCTTAAACAACCATAATTTCCAAATATTAAGCAGGAAATCCTAAAAGTTCAAATTCTAAACTTCAGATCTAAAAAGCAGTGGCCTTGTCAATTTTGAACGTATCACGCTTTGAGTTCATATTCTTGCATTTCGTTGCATGTAACAATCCTGTCCTAGTCTATCTTACTAAAACGTTCTTGTCAATCTAACTAACTGTGTTTCTTATTCTTAAACCTAGTATTAAACTCTTATTGTAATATCACTTAGTATACTTGATTAACTGAAATATTGGCAATCTATTATAACTATACATCATAGATAGAACCTTGGCTATAAGGCAAACTTCATGTCCTTTTATATGTTGCAATAGAGCAAACATATAAGTAACTTTAATTCATGTCACTCGGATCATCAGTGTCATTTGAGTGATCATCAGTGTCATTCGAGTGATCATCATTCTCATTCGAATGACCAATATCCTTATTGTGCTTATGTAAGATTGAACACTTACATTGCATGGAAAATGGTCCCTTGGCCCAGTTGGTTAAGGCGTCGTGCTAATATTTAACCTGTTACGCGAAGATCAGCAGTTCGATCCTGCTAGGGACCAATCTTATTCTTTTTGTGTGCATTCAAGTACATTTAAAATATTATCATGAAGGTATTTCCCCCCATCTTTCACTCTCTATTTTTTGATGCTTGTATGCATCAACATTTTTAAATTTCTAGGAACTGTTGTAGAAGTGAATGATAAGGTGTTGTTATATTCTCTTTTGATAAAGAACGAATTGAAAATGATTCAATGTTCCAATTGGAAACTTTACGTTTTCCTGGAGTAGATTGGACAGATTTTGGTCACAACGATTTGGGTATTGGTCCTAGTATCTTTGGATAAAGTTGTAAAACCACTCCACTCAATTACTTCTAAATGATGGTGATGCTGTGTTTAAGTCATAAAGTGAGTTTATTATAATTAAAGATC
>JADIOT010002699.1:12170-75417 GCA_018343995.1 Waltiozyma sp. UFMG-CM-Y6624
TTTTTTTTTTTGTTTAATATAATTAAAAAAAAATTAAATTAATTTTTAGACGTACAGCTAATATATTTTAAAAATATAAATCTTCATACAGGTTAATTTAAGATTTATTACTAAATTTATATAATACTTAATTTTAAATTATTTTCAATTTGATCAGATATTTAAGTTAAAAGAGATCACGTGTTCATAGCATAGTATTAAAAATTGGTAATTAGTAGCCGTAATATGATCACATGACATAGTACGAGGTTTTTTGTCACAGTGCTTATTAAAAGACCTACAACTATTACACCCGTTTATGATCACACCACATTTATTTTACAAATTATGGTATATAAACACTTTCCCACTTCTATGAAATACATTCTACAGAAGGTGTTTAGAAGAAAATCGATAGTAATTTTGCTCTAAAACCTCCACTTAATACAAAACTCGGATATTTCACTCTTAAACAACCATAATTTCCAAATATTAAGCAGGAAATCCTAAAAGTTCAAATTCTAAACTTCAGATCTAAAAAGCAGTGGCCTTGTCAATTTTGAACGTATCACACTTTGAGTTCATATTTTTGCATATCGAAAATGGTCCCTTGGCCCAGTTGGTTAAGGCGTCGTGCTAATATTTAACCTGTTACGCGAAGATCAGCAGTTCGATCCTGCTAGGGACCAATCTTATTTTTTTGTGTGCATTCAAGTACATTTAAAATATTATCATGAAGGTATTTCCCCCCATCTTTCACTCTCTATTTTTTGATGCTTGTATGCATCAACATTTTTAAATTTCTAGGAACTGTTGTAGAAGTGAATGATAAGGTGTTGTTATATTCTCTTTTGATAAAGAACGAATTGAAAATGATTCAATGTTCCAATTGGAAACTTTACGTTTTCCTGGAGTAGATTGGACAGATTTTGGTCACAACGATTTGGGTATTGGTCCTAGTATCTTTGGATAAAGTTGTAAAACCACTCCACTCAATTACTTCTAAATGATGGTGATGCTGTGTTTAAGTCATAAAGTGAGTTTATTATAATTAAAGATCGTGATTAATGGTTTAAATACTTATTTGATTTTCAATAATCGAAAGTTAGTAGACATATTTTAACTGGTTAGTTTGTGAGTGGCCAAAAGAAACAAAAAAACATGATAAATATTTTGACATATCAATATTATAATTTCAAGGATTTGAAGGAAATTTCACGTAGTAAATAGAATTTACAATTTAATTAAATTTTAAAATTTAAATTGAAAAAAAACAAACCATTAAATGATCAGCGGGTACTGCAAGTGAAAGCATGCATAATCACTGATCGCGGACACACACTGCAGACTACTGCATCTAAAATTCTATGATGAATAATCACAACATAAAAAAAAAACCTCATTCATTTAAGTCACAAATGGATTATGCTTAGTATATATGTATATATATATCAGGTCTATTGATCCAATTCCTGAGCCAATTCTGGGAATAATTCCACCAAGATCAAATCCACAATCTCATAAATCAAATTAACATTCAGTACTTGATTCTGAACCATTGAGTGAATCCTTAAGGAGGCGTACTTGACACTTGATGATCCAACAATTTTTAAACATGTATCAGTTAATAACTTATCCAAGAGAAATTTGGAATTGGTACGTGTTTCGATTTGTTCCTTTGTTGTTCTTTGATTCGAAGGTTTTGAACCCTTTTGAAATTCTCCTCCATTTGGCCAAAATGAATCTGTTAATTTCTGAATCAATCGATTTACATTATTTCCTGTTATGATATTATTCACTTTTTCTTTTAAATAATTCTCAATGGTACTTCCAAAGATTTGCTGAAGGACTAAAACTAATGCTCTACCACGTAGCCAAGTACTTCCCGTTGAAGTTCCACTATTAACACCATCATTTGTTGTTGTTGAAGAAGATAAGATGATTGAACTTCCAATCTTTGTTGAGAAGTTGATACTATTCAAATTAGTGTTTGTTGGTTGGAATAAGACAAGAAATAAATCAATTATTGGTTTAATAAAAGAACCAGTTGAAGATGAAGATGTGGAGTTTTTCTCACCTTTATGCATTGGTGCTCCGTTGGTTTGATTATACCTATACTGTTCGGCTAATATCTTATTATAAGAATCAACCTCATTTCTCATCTCCAAAACTTGATGGATTTTGACCATAGATGAATTGAAATTTTCAGAGCCTGAAGAGGTATCAGTTATGTTATTGGATGCAGAGTTGTTAAGTAAATTTTCATTAGAAGAGTTAGTAAAGTTTAAACTAGAGATTGGGCTGGATAACAAAGTTCCTGAGTCTGACAAGGAACCAACTGGAGGTTTGTAATCATCCAACGTTAAGAACCGTCTAAATTCACCATCTTGACAAATTCCAGGAATATTCAACATTTTTCTTAAATAAGATTCTAATTGACCCCTTCTTTCTTCAATAAATTGTCTTTGTTTGTAATTCAAGATCAAATAATTCATTTTCTTCCGTGGGAAACTCACACCGTTCATCAAATTCGGATATCTTTTTTTAAGAATTTCGTTCAACCCATAAAATTGACTGAACCGTCTTCCAATCATCCATGACTTATCACCTTTCTGAACATCAATGACATAAACGATATAATCACCATCATTAGCAGTGACATAGGAATTGATGGAGAGTTCTGTTTGACCAAATAGAGAGTTTTCATTGTTCTGAATGATCAGCTGTTGCTTCTGTAGATCCTTGATCTCAATTTCTCGTTGGTATGAAGATTTGGATTTTTTTAAAAGATGTAATTGTTTCGTATTGTTTGTCAACTCGGCTTTGAGAATTAGAGGATCTAGAAGAGAACTTTGCTGTGTTAGACGCTCGATATCATTGGCTAGGGTGCTTATGGATGCTTTGAGATCAACGGTATTGAAAAGTTCAACAGAGGAGGAACTCCTTGTTGAAGAACTATCATGAGATTCATCCTGCTCCTCCTGCTCCTCCTCCTCTTCTGCATTCCCTGCCTCCTCTTCTCCGAAAAGTAATGGCCGACGAGAAAACAATGGTTTTGTATGATTCAGAAAGTTGGAATTATCAAAATCTGCATCTTCGTTCCCGAATATCTCAGATCTTCTTAGTTGAGTCCCACTTCTGATTTCTTCTGTAGCTCTTTCAGTCTTAGTGAAACTACCAGCATCAATAGCTTGTTTTACATTGCTTTTTCTAGATATAAAGTCCCCATCTTTAGGAATTTTAGAATAAACGGAAACCGTTTTGTTCTCTCCCTCACTCGAAGCTTTCAAAAGAATATCCGTGATAGCACTCTCAATCTTATTAGAAATGTCAGCTTCAGACCCAGAAGATTCATCCCCCGAATAGGAAATATTATTAGCCTGTTGAACATCCCAAACCAACGATTGTTCAAAAGTCTCAGACTCCAACAATTTCAAGAATAAGGGATAGCTCTTAAACTCTCCTAAATCACGTTCATTCATGCGGTGTTGAATATTTGCTTGTAATAACAATATAGCTCTTCTTGCCATAGTGTAGTAATAAGATGCAGAAGAAGAAGAAATATCATTTTTTGTGATAAATTCCACAAACGAAAAGACATCTGATTTAAAGTCCTCTGAAATCTTTAAAATTCCTTCATGTTTATCGTTGAAAAAGCGCTCATAAACATCAACAATATCGTCACAGTCTTCTTTAGTAAAACTATCATACTCTTCCAAGGTATAAGGATCCTCCAAAGGGTCCTTGATTCTATTAACAGTGATCCAATACTGCAACAAAACTTCCCGTTGTCTTCTTTTCATGAATTCCATAAAGTATGACAAGGAAGTTGGATTATTGAGGATCTGAGTAAGCGTGAGATTGTTAATAAAGGCGTCTAGATCTGGGTTGGCAAACATTCTAGAGGTTCTTTTAGAGTTAGTCGTGTATACTTCCTCGCCAGCAATTGTGGAAGAAGTGGAGCTAGTCAAAGTTGCGAGTCTTGTGTCTATGATAGTTTTGCAAATTTCTAGACGGCGCTTATATTTCAGGAACTTCTCTCTATTGGTTGAACCATCTTGATATTTGAGAATTCGACTTATTTGAACAGAAACTGTATATTTTAGTAACTTCAATACGGACAACGAATCACAAATTTCGATTCCTTTGATAAGTTTCTCAAACTGAGCTTGTTTCATAGTCGGTGTCACTTTCATCTTTACCAATTCATCATTGGCTTCTTTAGTTGTCTTCGTTCTTCTATTCTTATTTCTCCCTTCATCGCTGATATCATATTGCTGATCAATGACTTGGCGTAATTCACGAACTTGGGCCCTATCCATAAGAACAGATCCTGCTAATTGGACAATGGTTTGGTTCCAGAAATCTGCATCACTAATTTTTGCCAACATTGGAGCAAGGACGATGTTTGTGACTAGTTCTCTCAACAAAATGGTGACTATATGTGAGGAAGACTCGGATTGAGGAAGAATCAGTTTCAAAACTTTGGCAAAACGATCCCTTGCAAATTTTCTATGCTGTAGATTCATTGAGTTTTCTAATTCATTATCATTGCCAATACCATTGCCATTTGACAACCGGGTAGATGTCTTCAAAGATCCCGTGTTGAAAGCATGGAGTTTTCTATTGGCAGCGTATTCTTTCATGATTTTGAAATCCAATTCAGCTGAAGATCCACTAGCTTTCTTATCGCCACTTACTAGATCCTGGGCGATGACAAAATTAGAGAAATGTTTAGTTATTAATGGGATAAGGTCCAAAACTAATATTTTCGCAACAGCATCATTCTTCTCAGGGTGATGTTTCTTATCTTGATCATCCTCTTCTTCTTCCCCACCATAATGTTCTGCATTGATTTCGGAACTTTGATGCCCCTTGTTTCCCTTTTCCAATCTTTCAAAGCGTATCAAAATCGTACGAATCACCAAATTCAAAACCTTCTTTATCTCAAATCCAAACCTTTTATCACTTAAACCAGGTGAGATCTTAACATACCAAGAGTTTATAAAATCACGAATCAAATAATCAATGAATGGAGCCACAGATTGCTTCTCATCTCCACTAGGAACAAAGATTTGATCTTCTTGAATTTCTTTACGTTGTGCTTGCCAAATTTGTTCCGTTTTAGAAAATTTAAACCTTGTGAATTTGTCACGAATCTTATGACGATTATGACTGGAATTGAATGGAGATGATATAGTGAACAGTGAAATTATTATTAATGATATCATTAGTACCGTGATCAGAATCACATATTTGAAAAATCTGAATATTAGGTTAAGAATCATCAATGTTATCACAGTATATCCAAAGTATTTGAGTATACTATTGTCCCCTTCTTGTTGCCACTGCATCGAAGAGGATTTCACCGCATTGTTTCTATTGATTGTTGAAACGTACGAAGTTAAGATAGGCTGAGTTGGTTCTTCTTCTAAAGGAGGTGTTCCTTCATGAACCATCGGATGCTTTTGAAGGAGAAGGGAATGTACTCTATATTCTAAGTTCACTGATATGTGGGTATTGGCTAATGCGTGTGTCTAATTCTAAAGAGTGTCAGGCCAGCTGACTACTAATAGATCTGGTATATGAGTGGTTAATATTGCCGATAAAGTAGTCTTTCATAGAAGGGGGTTTAAATAAGTATTGTTTTTGGCGCTTGTGTTTGTTTGTATTATGTTGATATTTTGATCGCGCGGCTTAATTTTGATCCCTACAGATTATCACGTGATTAGATTTTGTTAATTTATTTTTATACTACTCCCAAAGATTGAATTAACTGTATGAGTTTTTTCTGGTTTTACTCTGAATTATATATAAGATCTGCTAGTCCTATTTAAGCAGTTAAGAAACCGACTGACGCAATCGTTACAGTAGTTTGACAATAGAAGCAATACTCAATTGTGGGTGTTTAATAGCCACATGTTATACTTTCTTTTTTATAACTTTTAATCTCAGCTGCCACAAAATTCCCATCTTTAAATCATTTTCATCACTATCTGCTTCAATACTTTCTTTCTCACTATCTTTGGGATTTTTATCACTATTAGAACTTCTCTGTGCGTCATACTCTTGGGAGGCCTTAAAACTGTCATCATCATGAAGACCAGGTGGAATTTCAAGTTCTTCATTTTCATCTTTAGGAAGAATAAATAAATCGGCGTCATTAGTATTAGAAATAAGGGTTGATAGTTTTGATAAAAACCCATGTTGCTTTAAATCAGTTATCTTTAATTTATCTGAGGAGTTATAAGATCTATGGAAGCAGCTTTGACAGACAAGATTTAGAGGTGCCCCAAAATAATCTTCCGATTCTTCCTCTGTTTGAACAATCAATAGCTCATCAAGCTCTGATACAAAGCGACATATTTTGCAACATAATGCGACATTTCGTGGGGTGACAAAGAATCTTTTATGTCTGCTTGTTCCACCGACCACGTGATCAATGACTGATGAATAACTAGAGGTTGAGAAAGAACAGTATAAGCACTCAAAGGGCATCTTAGAATAGTGATTGTTTAATCTTAAGATCAATGTTTTTTTTTAAAATAAGCCAAGAGGAAATAAATAGAGAAAATGGTTAAATTAGTTAGCAACTAGAGACTGTATAATTAAGGACGTCATATATGTCAACCTATCCATCAGAAGATTTAGGCAACATATTAAAACGGATAAAATATCAATATGATCTGTTTAATGCTAGAGCTCTAAGCTACTTGGTAGTTTGGGCAGTTAGATTACAACCAAATACGAGTTTGAAAATTAAAACTTTTTGACACAAAACCATCACCATCTTGTAACCCAAAAAAAAAATAAAAGAAAAAATTAAAAATGTTAGGTCACGTGGTTTTAAATCGAGGGGTTCTCCAAATGATTAAAATCTCCAAATGATTAAAATAACATGAAAATACATTCTAGTGTCATCATGTAGATTCAGATGATCTCAGTGTGCTGCTGCTGTTATTTTGATCTGGTTCTTCATTGGTTTCCCTTAAATATTTACTCTGATAGACACTGATAAACGTGACCAATGACAATATCCACCAACCTAACCAGCCTTTTCCCCAACGCTCACCCCATGAAAAGAGATAACCCCATATCAAAGGTCCAAGAGACCTAGCCAAAGAGTTAACACTGATAACTGCCCCATTAATCGTACCCCTATGCTTAACAGGGGAGGAAGTATGTACAATCATAGTGATTTGAGGATTTGCTAAAGATGTTGCCAAGGTTCTAGTACATGTTAACACATATGCAAAACACATTGCTAATGGCTTGGAATTACCCGCAAACACTAAGAATGGAGTCAAAAAATATGATATTGGAAATATTGAGACCATAGTTTTGTAAATTGGAAGTGATTCGTAATTTCTACTGATATATGGAAAAACTACCAGTACTACGACAATACCCAATGCGCCTGTTAAAGAAAGGATATGACCAGTATCTTGTGCGGTGAAACTCAAGCCTCCCTTCAATTCGAATGGGAAATGAGAGTCCAACTTACCCGTGACAGGATCTCTTGAAATATTTTGAGCCAAGAAAATTGGAAGGAATTCGTTATTCACGGTAGCGTGTAAAGCCATGATGAAATTGCAAATGATGGCATAAAGAATATGCGGTGGCAAAAGATCTTTGATCGATGTCTGATCTTCGAGTTCTTCTTGTGTTAGTTGCGAGTATGTTCTTACTAAGGATTCTGATTGTCGTCTTGTAAGAATGGCAATTTCGGAAGAGGCAGATGAATTTGTAGAAACTATTGAAGATTCATTGTCTTCCGCACCAGTATAGTTTGGAGTACCTGTGGTTTGTTCATCAATCAATGGGATTGTTTCTGTATTAATCTCTGTAGACTTGTTTAAATTCCAAGGTCTAATTTTAGGCTTGCTTCCAAATACGTACATTTTTAAGAGATCCCCTACTTCCACAAAATAATCCCTTCTGTATTGATATTTCCAGTGAGATTCTTCTAAGAAAAAAATAGCAATAAATGTACTGAAAATGACCAAAACAGCAATGATAATGTTTGGCAAAGCGTAGGGAAAAGCCTTCACCATGGGTTTCAAAAACCCAATGCTCGTCTCGTTTCCAGATAAAGACCCACCAATCATAGGCCCAAGAACACCACCAATCTGAAAAAACAATGGCATCGTGGAGAACGCTAGAGCTTGATGTTTCTTCTGTGGTGTCACTTCACCGATCATAGTTCTGGCAATGGCAACATTACCATTTAATAACCCCATTATTGATCTAGCAATCAAAGCTTCCCAATAGTTTCTAGAAAACCCAAATAGAATCAGCGATATCATTGTACCCACTAACCCAATGATCAAAGCAGGTTTCCTGCCATATCTATCACCAAAACGACCCCAGTGATAAGAGGTAAGGAATTGACAAAAGGCAAAAGTACTTGAGAGATAACCTGCATATTTTGAGATTTCTGCATCAGTTGGGGCGATATGAAAATCCTTTACCATAAAGAATACGTATGGAAACAAAGAGGTGAAGGCAATGGGCTCTGCAAATCTTACAAATGCTATGATCCCTATTTGAAACCATGGAAAGCCTCTCATTTGTTCTCTGAAAGATTCTTTGGGTTTGGATTGCGATTCTGACATTTTTTTTTTTTTGTTTGCTTATGTTCAAAAGGTCAAGTTCTACTATCAAAGAAAGAATCTAGTTCCATTCAATAAGAAACCAATGTCTAACGACGACAGTATAATTAAAGATTCATCATTAACCTTATAGATCTGAGAGATCCACTGATAGGTATATTAAATCTGCCCTTAAAAATGTGTGTTTCGTTTTTTGTTTTTGATATGTCGGATATAATTGTTTCTTAATGTAGAATTATTTCCGTGTATAGGCCTCGGCAAAGTGGGAGAGAGGGGGAGCTCTGGTTATATAATCCAAAAATCAATTCATCGCTTATGTAACATTTCTTTAAAAGGTTAGTTTTTGAAAAGTTGAAATATTAAAAGGTGTGTGAGTGCTCGCGGTTGATTAAATAACATTAAATAAATTATCAGTGATTTATCCTTGAAGATCCATCTAAACCAACCATTCTTACTACCAGAATCGAAGTGTACTCTTTAAAATGTTTACAACCTCTAAAGTTTCTCAGAGAAAGAAAATCACCAATCCATTGAGAGCTAGTCCATCACCATTCATCAAGAGAGAAGTCAAAAGAGAGCAACCACAGACAAGACAAATTCCAAGAGTCAAGAACGAACATCAAAGAGCCATCCCTGCTGCTCAATCTGAAGATTGGAAAGTATATGACTTGAATGCCTGTACAGCTGAAGAGGTTCAAGATATTAGAACTCATGTTCTGAAGTTTCAATCAAAGCATAACATTGTCCCAAAAGAGTTCTCTCAACCCATCAGATTACATCGTAAAGAAACCAAGAACTTACAGTACCAGTTGACCCGTGCTGAAATTGAACAGCGTCAGAAGGAATATGCTGAATTGGTTGCACTAGAGACAGCACAACGTGAAAAGAGATTAGCTGCTAAAGCTCAGAGAGAAAAGAACATGGATCCATCTCTAAAGAAACTTGACATTTCTCTTGATCCAACTGTTGCACCAGAACCAGTGAAGACTGAAGAGCAGAAACTGTTGGAAAAAAAGGAGAAACAGCAACAACATATTGCCCCAGATGGTGGTGCAAGAAAGAACCTGAATCCACAAAAACCAAAAAAAACTAGACAGTTACGTGCTCTGGATGAAAATGCTAAGAAGTTAAGATATGAAGAATATTATCCTTGGGTTATGGAAGATTTTGATGGTAAGAATACTTGGGTTGGTAGTTATGAAGCTGGTAATTCTGATCAATATGCTTTGCTTGTTTTAGGTGATGATGGTAACTTTAAACTTCTTCCAGCTGATAAAGTCTACAGATTCACCCCTAGAAACAAATACAATACTTTGACTTTGGCTGAAGCGGAGAAGAGAATGTCTAGAAATCAGAATGCCCCAAGATGGTTCATGAAGCATCTTGATGATAGAGAACAGAAACTGACAAGATATGAGCGTACACAGAGAAAGTTAAAGACTGTTGTAGGTACTCAAGAAGGTGACAGAGGTGAGAGAGATTCAGACAATGATGATTTAGATTTTGAGGAAGATTTCGCAGATGATGAAGAAAACCCAATTGTTGACGGTGAAGAGCAAGATGTCAAAGACAGTGAAAGAAAGATTAAAAGGGAACAAAGACAAGCCAATGCTATGGGACTACGTGAATACGAGTTGTTGGATGAAGCTGAAGAAGAAGACTTATTTGGTGAAAGAAAGGTTGATAAATCTGGTAAGAAGATTAAAAAAGCTTTACTTCTTTCTACTTCAGATGGTCTTTATGAATCTGATGATGACCAGGAAAACCCATATCTGTCAGCCAGTGATTTGGAAATTGATGAAGATGATGAGGAGGAACAATACGTCAAGAAGGAAGAGGACGACGAAACAAAAGCAAAGCTACCATCCAATGGAAGTAGAGCTCAATCGCCAACAATTTCAAGGATCAAAGTCAAGTCTTATAACCAAGGGTATATTGTTTTGAAGGCATTGCCTGCTGTTTTGACAAATTTCCCTGCTGGTACTTGGAATCCAAAGCTTAAGAAACGTCAAATCGAAGAACCAGCAGAGGAACAACCTGAAGCTAAGAGGATTAAAGTTGAATCTCCAACGGAAGAACCAGGTAATGATGATCTCCCATCCTTTATTCAAATTGAAGAAGGTGGTGCTGCTGCTCGTGTTGATCCTAATTTATTAACAGAACAAGATTTAATAGATATTGTGACTACAGAAAAGACCACTGCCAAACAATTGATCCATAAATTGAAAGCCAAATTGAATGCTCATCCGGATAACAAGGGTTTGATCAAAACTTTGGTGAAAAAGGTTTTGAAAAATCAAGACGGCTTCCTCGTTTTGAAGAAATCATAGACTATATACGCTTCTGATATTTGCTTATTTTGATCAATTGTCATAATTATATTTGAATAATACCTGTAAATGTTTTTTTTTATAAACTCTTATAAACATGGATAAAAATTCCCTTTTTTTTTTTTTAAAAAAAAAAAAAACATCTTAGACCCTCGTGTGATCTGATACCCCGATCCAATTAAAATATGTACCATATTATAATAATAATATGCTAATGACTACTGGCTCAGTATTGACTTGATGTTCTTAAATAGGTTTGATCTTGAAATGCAAAGAAATCAATGAGAAAATCAAAGCTTTCAAATCTTGAACAACAAAGTAAAAAACTCTCATACCATCGGGATCTTCTGATTTTTTGACATCTGTTAGAGATCCAATTTTGCACGTCTGGTCATTAGATATATATGTCTCGTTAGTAATTTAAAACATCTGAAAGTAATTCATTAGGATTTAACTTACTTCAAAAGAAACTCTTTGTCTACCAGATCTAATATCTAGCTGTTGTTTACCATCACAATTCTTAACAGGCCATTTTTTATCAGTCTCTCTATTTGTAAAAAAAAAACCCCGCAAACGTTAGTATATGCTGTCACAATTAAATTAGTTGGTTATCAAATATTCTGTTATTCATACCTCATTATTTCACTCTCAGCGACTATCTTCTTGATCTGCCTCACAACACTAGTACTGATGAAGAACTCCTTCTTTATAGAGTCTTCACTTCTATAGTTTGTACTATTCTCATATCTGATGTGACCCTCAGTCCCATCATCCTTCAGTGTTATTTCGAATTCTATTATTATGGGTCTGTTAGTATCGTTGGTTTAAAGATTAATGATAAAATAGCTCAAAGTATTCATCCTTACCTAGAAATTCATGGCCAAATCTACCCATATGACCTGCGTAATATCGTAGATGGAAGGAGTCTTGATCGTTTTTCAAATCGACGAATGGCTTCTGTATTGAGATTGGTTCTAATTCCCCGTTTATATCAGACATATTTCTAGAGGAGATAGGATTTTTTTTTTTTTTGGCAAATCTTCTTAATTGTTTTTTTTAGCTATATGAAAGATCTATATACTTTTTTTTTTTTTTTTTTTTTTTTTTTTTTAATTTAAATTAAGAAACCGGGGGATCCAGGAAGAAAAACTTCTTCACTATTCAATTAATAATTCTCTGAAACATTTACCAAAAAAAAGGAAACTTCAATAAAACTGGTGATCTATACACTAAATTTGCAAATAATTTGAAGGTGAAAGTGTTATACAAACCATCCAAATAATTGTAAAATTATTCAAATAGTTGGGAAATCGTTAAACACAGAGAGCAAAGAACGTTAATAAACGAAGTGACCTAACCATCATCGAGCGTTGTATCGGAATAAATCACATTTAATTTAGTACTATGGTCAATGAAACACACAAAACTAACTCAGGAATCCATATAGATTCCAATGGCAATAGGGTCATAGGGGGATCTTTACGTGCTGATGGATCAACTAGGAAGGTTGTCAAAGTAAGAGAAGGGTACACACCAACTGAAGATGTAGAAAGGTATAGGCCAAAGAAAGACTCAGCCGAAGGCAACTTAAACGCAAAAGATAATCATAATAGAAGGCCAAGAAGTCGATTTGCTGGATTGAATGAGTTACTACACGCCAACAACGAGGTTAACAGCTCAAAGATCGTATCGCCGGAGATCACTAAATTTAATAAGAATAATATAGCAAGCGTCAAGACGACTGATATCGAGTCAGTGACAAAAAAAATATCAGCTATTGATTTAGATCGAAATAGTGAAAGTACAATTACAACTAGTAGCCAACCACGACATTTCAATCAAAACACAAAAACACAAACAGTTAAACCATCAAGTCCTATAGACAACCAAGAGAGGCCACCATCGAAAAAACCCAGCTACAAGCCACCACATCAAAGGCAAAAGAAGGTTTCACTAGAAGAGTTGAACCAGTCTCTTGGAATTCAGGGTTGATATCACTGCTTTGAAGTTTTTGGTTCATATTTTGTTCCTATACAACGGGCTAAATCAAGTAAATAACAATATTCTAATTTATATGTACAAGTTCACAACAGATACAAAAGATGTATCTTCTTCTTCCCCTCACCCTTAAATAAGTTTCCACATGTTTAGAATATCAAGGTTTCTTCATCTCATACCCCACCAATCAAATAAATAAATAAACAAACAAACAATTGAAACCATCAAGAAAGTTTATTTGGAAGCATCTTGAATTCTTTGGATGTAGATCTTGGAGACTGAGTTCCAAGCTCTCATATACTTTTCAAGACATCTGTCCACACATGGCTGTTGTATTTTTGTTAGTAATTGCAGGATATTTGTTTGAATTGGAATTGTAGTTAGAAAAAAAAAAAACCCCTTCACAAAAATTGTAGATGTTTAAAACTAAAACTTGCAAGTAGTTAAGGAAATAATGATCCCCTTAGACCTTCGTTTCTTCTTCTTCTTCTTCTTCAAATTAAACTTACTTCGTCCTTGTAACTGTAAGGAGCAGACATGCACTTTTCGAAACAGTTGGAGGTGATCTTGTTAACTAATTCAGTTGCATTAGCAACAGCTAATTCTTGAGCGATTTGAGCCTTTAATTGTTCCTTAACTTGAGAAGTTTGGTTAACAGGAGTAGATGTTATTGGGGCAGCAGCACCAGTAGAGGAACCAAATAAACCGAAAGCCATTTTTTATTTTATAAAGAAAAAAGAATCAACAATAAGACCAACAGTAACTTTAAAAATTTGATTAATCAAGATTGATAAACCAGTTATTATCTCTATTAATTGGTACTTCCAAAACGTTTGAAAAGCGCGAAGAGCTTGTATAGAGCGCGCGATTATTTCTGTATTGAGCAAAGCCCTCTTATAATAAAACTAAATTTCTCTCATGTTTCCGTTCTTGTTTGACAGGCGGCGAGAGAGAAAAAAAAAAAATCAACAAATATTAAACGTAAATGAATTTCTTCATCATTGATGAACTTAATACTATTCACTAAGGATATCTATTCAGGTCAAGATCATCCAATCGAATTTCTAATCAAACTAATGTTGTAAATTTAAAAAAGCCATTTTTTTTTTAAATTTTTTTTTTCGTTTTTTCCTCTCCTTTATTTTCGATTACTACAATTATCTAATTGCCAACTTCAAGTTATCAATTATCCTCCTGATTCTACTCTTAAAATTCTCTTCTGGTAAATTTTTCTTTCATCTATCCATATCATTTTTTTCTTCAATTTTTATTTTACTTTAAATATCGATACTGGATTTTTCAACTGTGATCAGTATTAAAATTTACCAAACACATTCAGATTATATTTAATATTTCTGCTCAGAGACAATAAATTTCACTTCACTTCCCCCAAAAAAGCTGAATAGAAAAAACAAAAAATGGATCCAAACATTTTATTCACCAATGAACAATCCAATAATTTAGACTTTGATGAGAAGCAGTTAGAACAATACATCAATGATGGTTATAATGACACCTCTGATATAGATGAAGATTTCGAAGATAATGAAGGTCATCATCTTCACCACCATCACGATTCTGACTTACCAGAACACGCTTGTTCTTACTGTGGTGTCCATACTCCAGCCAGTGTTGTTAAGTGTGAAACATGTAATAAGTGGTTCTGTAATGGCAAAGGTGAGAATGGTTCAAGTGCTCATATCATTACGCATTTAGTCTTATCTAAACACAACTGTGTCTCCTTGCATGCTGAAAGTGACTTTGGCGACACCGTATTAGAATGCTACAACTGTGGTAACAAGAACGTCTTCGTTTTGGGTTTCGTCTCAGCTAAAGATGAACATGTCATTGTCATCTTATGTCGTTTACCATGTGCTCAAACCAAGGACAGTAGATGGGATACCAACGAATGGACATCCCTAATCGAACAACGTCAGTTGTTATCATGGGTCGCTAGTGTTCCAAACGATGAAGATACTATAAATGCCATACCTATCAGTACTGCTCAAATTTCCAAATTGGAATCCAAATGGAAATTGAACAAAGATGCTACCATTCATGACGTTGAGAGACCAGAAGAGGAGAATGAAATTGTGCCAATCTTAATGAGATACAACGACGCCTATGAATATCAAAGATCATTTGGTCCACTTGTCAAGCTAGAAAGTGACTATGATAAGCAATTGAAAGAGTCTCAAGCTTTGAACCACATTTCTGTCAAATGGTCATTGGCCTTGAATCATAAGCATTTAGCTTCTTTTGCTCTATCAACTTTCGAATCTTCTGAATTGAAGGTAGCTGTTGGTGATGAAATGATTTTACGTTACAGTGGTGTTAACCATGAAGCTTGGGAATCAAAGGGTTATATTATCAGAACTCCAAACCAATATCAAGAAGAATTTACTTTAGAATTAAGTGATATTAATCCAAAAAATGCTCCTCCAACCCATTTAACCACTGATTTCACAGCTGAATTTGTTTGGAAGGGTACTTCTTACGAACGTATGCAAGATGCCATGAAGGCATTTGCTACTGATAACCAAAGTGTCTCTGGTTATATCTATCACAAGTTATTAGGTCACGAGGTTGAGGAAGTTGAGTTTGATATCAAATTACCAGCCAAATTCTCGATCCCAGGTTTCGCTGAATTAAACGTTTCCCAAGTCACTGCCATCAAGAAGGTGTTACAAAGACCATTAAGTTTGATTCAAGGTCCACCAGGTACCGGTAAGACCGTCACTTCTGCCACGATCATTTACCATTTGTCTCAAATCAACAAGGATCGTATTTTGGTCTGTGCTCCTTCTAATGTTGCTGTTGATCACCTAGCATCTAAGTTAGAGAAACTGGGTTTAAAAGTCGTGAGAATTACTGCCAAATCCAGAGAAGATGTCGAGTCTTCTGTTGAACACTTATCTTTGATAAACCAAGTCACATCTTCTGCCAAGGGTGAATTTAAAAAGTTATTTAAGTTAAAGGCTGAATTAGGTGAATTGAGTTTCGAAGATTCCAAGACTTACTACAAATTGCTACGTAAGAAGGAAAAGAGTATCTTGAATCAAGCCGATGTTGTCTGTTGTACATGTGTTGGTGCTGGTGATAGCAGAATTCGACAAATGAAATTTCCTACTGTTTTAATTGACGAATCTACCCAATCTTCAGAACCCGAGTGTTTGATTCCAATTGTCCGTGGTGCCAGACAAGTTGTCTTAGTTGGTGATCATCAACAATTAGGTCCAGTGATCTTAGACAAGAAAGCTGGTGATGCTGGTCTAAAGCAATCTTTGTTCGAAAGATTAGTTGTCTTGGGTCATATTCCGATTAGATTAGAGGTCCAATATCGTATGAACCCATGTCTTTCTGAATTTTCCTCCAACATGTTTTACGAAGGCTCCTTACAAAATGGTGTTACGAAAGAACAACGCACCATAAAAAAGTCCACATTTCCATGGCCGGTTAATGATACCCCTATGATGTTTTGGGCAAACTATGGTAGAGAGGAGATGTCTGGTAGTGGTACTTCCTTCCTTAACCGTATTGAGGCTATGAATTGTGAACGTATCATCACAAGATTATTTAGAGACGGTGTTAAGCCAGACCAAATTGGTGTTATCACTCCATATGAAGGTCAAAGAGCCTATGTTGTTCAATACATGCAAATGAATGGTTCTATGGAAAAGGAGCTGTACAATGAAGTTGAAGTTGCTTCTGTTGATGCTTTCCAAGGTCGTGAGAAGGATTTTATTATCCTTTCTTGTGTTAGAGCAAACGATGAGCAAAATATAGGTTTCTTGAGAGATCCAAGACGTTTGAACGTTGGTTTGACAAGAGCTAAATATGGTGTTGTTATCTTAGGTAATCCTAAGGCTCTGTCCAAGAACCACTTATGGAACCAGTTGCTTATCCACTATAGAGAGAAGGGTTGTCTTGTTGAAGGTCCATTAGACAGTTTACAATTATCTACTATTCAATTGACCCGCCCACCAAGGTTCAACGCAAACGGTCCTAGACGTCCAACTTATGGAACTTTTGGTGCTCCGAGTGTCCAAGGTTCTGTTCAGGATTCCGATGCCGTCAGTCTTCTTTCTTATGCCGGTGATACTGAATCTGTCAACTTCTCCAGTTCTAATTCTGCTTTTGGTGGATTGCCTTCGTTCTTCAATAACAAACAATGGCCATCTCTCAACAATGAAAACTTTGGTGAAGAAAATTCAGCTGAGAACAATCAAAAGAACCAAATCTTCAACTTTTATGACCACAGCAAAATTCCTCAAGTTTCTTCCAGTTATTCCCATAAGTTGGAAGAATTTGCCAACTCCGAAGCTAATGAATTATCTAATGGCTTCAGTTCTTTGAACTTGAACAACTAGACTGTATAAACCTATCTTTGCGTTTGAAAGTTTAATTTAAATTTTAATAAAAAAAAAACATCTTGTTCAATTAAAAATTCGCTCAAAATATTATGCTCTAAAATTCATTATAAACAACCCAATTATGATATAAATATTCCCTAATGCCAATTTAAAATTATAAACCAAGATACCAATCATTAGTACTTATATGCTGCTAGCAAAAGACTAGACAACTTCCATAATTTCATCATTATCACTTTCTTCTTCATCTTGTTCAACATGAATCTTCTCCTTGATACCATCTTCGCCAAGAATAGCTTCATGGATATTGTTGAATTCACCTTCTTCATCATCATCATCCTTTTCTAAAATTTCTTCGATTTGTTCAGTTGTATCCTCATCCCTCATTAAGACATCGACGATACGGGAACACAAGTCTTCTACATCATCGTTCTTAATATTCTTATGAAGCTCTCTAATCAATGCATAGACAGACTTGGATCTCAAAAGATCTCTAATCTTCTTGGTGGAACACAATAGAAGGATCGATTCTAAGTGGTTACAGATGATAGCTGGTGATGGATCTCTTTCTTTGTCTGGTGGTAATAATTGCAATTCATCAGGAAGGTTGAACAATTCTTCTTCGTCAAGATCGGCATCCTTTGAAGTAGCAATAGGAAGAAGTAGATAAGGCAGGATGTTTACCTCTAATTCTTCGTCAATTAATTCTTCATGAGATGCGATCTCGAAAAGAGCATTTTTGATGGTGGAAGCAACACCTTCTCTTCTGATTCTGGAATCGTACTTCTCAGTGAAAACTAAAATCTTAGAGATTGGAACAACACCATCGTACTCCTGCTTTGTGACGAAATATTTTCTGATTTCGGAAAATCTTGTGAAGTCAGCAAAGAAGAAGGATAAATAGTCGTAATTACAGACCTTGTTCAATTTCTTGTCACAACCCTTAACGAAAACATCCAATAAACAGTCAACAACCTTAGAGGACTTGAAAACATCCTTGTTGGCTGGTTGAATTTCCCATTCGAAAATTCTTCTAATCTTACTGTTCTTAGCAATATTTGTTAAAAGAATAGCGGCCAAATCTGAGTTGATGTTTTCTAAATCCAAGATGATACTAATAACATGCTTCAAGAAAGAATCATCTTCGGCAATTATATCTCTGATCTCCAAGTCTTCACATAAGTTAACTAAGATAGTCAAAGCTTGTTGCACCATAGCACGACCCTTGTCTCTTGCTAAGATCTTTAAATCTTTGATTGGCATGAAATTGTCATATTTGAAAACAGAAGCTTGTGGACCTTGAGAAAACCCAATAAGATTTTGAATGGCAACAGTACGCACTGGAGGCTGTGGATGATGTAAAAATTGGGTTAATTCTTCTAATTCAGTTGGCATTTTACTTGAAGATAATAAAAATTTACAAAGTAGATGTAATCTGTTAGAGGGGGGGGATATAACATATCAGCCATGAACGACCCTTAAGTTAATTAAACAAACCTGAAAATTTTTGGTGGTATGTCAACAAATCCCGTGCATTTCTGAACTTTAGGAGATGAGCTGCCATTATACAGCGGGTTTCGTGTATAGTTCTAGAATTTTCTGTCGGTTTTGTTCACTTTCAATTTTGGACCGCCAAACGGTGAACAAACACCAAACGCGCCAACACCAAATCCAAAGCAAAAGACAAAAAAAAACCCACTGAAACATTATCAACGCCACTAGTCATACTCTGAAACTTACCACTTTAGCAATATTCAAAGCATTGTCTTGCTAAAAAATCAACACATAAATACAGAATACAAATAATATAAAAATGTCTGACTGGGATAACGTTACTATCATTGGTTCCAAAGCTCGTATCGGCGGTGGTGGCCCAAGAGCCCAAGTTGCTAGAACCCAAGGTCAAATCAATGCTGCTAGAAGAACTGGTTCAGTTTTAGCTGTCGACAAAAAATATGGTTCCACCAATAAGACTACTGATTCTGAAGGTCAAAGATTGACCAAGATTGATAGAACTGATGATGTTGTTGCCGTCAAGAAGGTTGAGGCCTCTGTCGGTAAGGCCATTTCTAAGGCCAGACTTGAAAAGGGTATGACTCAAAAGGACTTGGCCACCAAAGTCAATGAAAAGCCAAGTGTCATCAATGATTACGAAGGTGGTAGAGCCCAACCAAATCAACAGCTTTTGGGTAAGATCGAAAGAGCTTTAGGTATCAAGTTGAGAGGTAAGAACATTGGTGAGCCATTGTTTGGTCCAAAGAAATAGATACCCTCCTCCTTCTCTTATCCCCTCTGACTATTAGTCATATCAGTTCCATTCTTAAATTGTTTTGCATTATCTTTCAAGGCTTGGTTTTTTTTTGATTTATTTATTATTCGAGATTTATACTAGTACGATATTCCAAGCTCTGGTCGTTTGGTTACCAAGTTACAAAAGTACACAAATTTAAAGTAACCTGTGGTCTGTCTATATTTATTTCATTAATCTTTAGAAAAGTCAATGTTATGTCGTTATGAGTTTTCACTCTTTTTTTTTGTAGTTGAGCTTTTTTTTTTTTTTTTTTTTTTGTTCATTTAAGAAGAAGAATAAAAGAAATAAAAGGCAAGATAAATTCGCCTCAACCTTAGCCGCGCGTTCCCAGATTATTGCAATTTGTCAACATATTGTTTATTATTATTATTATTTTTTTTAACATCAAAGGATCAGCGGCTAATTCTACTTTCAACCTTTTTTATTTTCTTGACTATTTCACATTAATCTCAACAATTATTAAATACTTTTATGCTGTTGCTATACTACTAACTAATAAGGCAAGTTGTATCTTTTCATTTCGTTATTATATTCAACAACTTTTTTTTCTTTTTTTTTTAATTACAAAATTTATCCACATAGAATATGGCTTCCCTATTGACGATTGCAGATAAGACCAGTCTTTTCAAGAAATGTCTAGTCCAACTCCCCTCAAAGTTTGATTACGAATACTGTGAGGAAGCAAGAATCGAGCTTCGACGTTTATTAAACTTCGCTGCTTCAAATGATGGCGAGTACATGAAGTTCTTACTGTTTTCTTTCAAGGAAATCCAACAGAATAATATCAATGTTTCATTACCTGAATCATGGCCTCATGTTATTGTACCAGAGAGATATCCATTCATTGATAAGCCTTCAATTTATTTCCAAAGGACCAGATCTCGTGATCTTTGCCATCCAAACAGAACATGTGGAGCCAAATTTGTAAGAGGTGAACCTATTTACAAATGTACAACATGTAGTAAAGATGACGCTGCTGGGATTTGTGTCAATTGTTTCGACGAGACTTACCATGATGGTCACGATTTTTTATTGATCATATGCCATCGTGAGAACGGTGGTGTTTGTGATTGTGGAAATGATGAAGCTTGGAACAACAATTTCAACTGTGAACTTAAGGATATTGATCAAGTTGATGAATCTAAAGTACCCCAGAGGCTCAAAGATGCACTTTTGAGAACACTGGAAATTTCTTTAGATTATGTGGTGGATGTGTTATCAACCTCGTATACTCGACTCAACCCTGTGAAGGACACACAGTCTATTCTAAAAGATGCATACAATTCATCATTAGAAGAATCAGCTTACCATGGAACAGATAGACAAGCGCGCAACTATTATCTCATGATATATGATGATCACACCAAACAATACAGAGAGGCAATTGAGAGAATATTGCTTGCCACAGAAAAGGAACCAGAATTTGCACAGATGATAGCAGATGAAGTGGATACCAATGGAAGAGCTAAAGTCATTAGATCAGATAAACTCGAGTACCTACTAGAAAAGAAGAAGATACTTGAAACCACTGGGTTCCCGTGCACGATTAGAAATGCCAGGGAAATATTTAAAGAGGATATGTGTCTTGAAATTTTAGAATGGATGTCTGAAATATCAGTTGGTGAAATCTTTGGTAACTACAACATCGCCAGAGATCTTTTGACCAAAGCGTTTTGCAGAATCTGGGATACTGGTATCAAGCATCTTTCCAAAGAAGACAGTCAATATCCTGGTGCTTTGCAGAAGAACAACATTCCAAATCTAAGACGTCAGAGCAGATCAAATCAAGATGATCTTGATCTCATGAACCTACAGAGCTGGAAAACAACTCCAAAACTGTGGGATATTGATGAATCACTCTCAAATGATTGCCAATACAACTTGAACTTCGCCTATTGGGATGAGCATGAAGGGGCGTTTCATGGCTCCAGGTTCCAACATCTTCTCTACCTTGATATGAGACTATGGAAATCAATCAGAACGGCACTTCACGGTTTGTTGAATCAGATTCTTCCATCCAATCAAAAGTATAAATCAGTGGTCTGTGCTCAATACGTCGATATTTATCCAATTATTCTTGAATTGTTCTTTCGTCATGATAAAGATGCTGAATACAATTGTATGGCTTCTCTGACGGCACAGATTTTTTCTTGCAAATCGAATGCTACAATGATTGTCAAACATGGTGACTTAACAAAGTTTTTAGCTTTGGCACACGGACTTTTAACACAAGAGCATGCTGTAAGACCATGTGATGTTTCTTTCTTGCCGGTTTTGAAGTTCTACGGTGTAAAGAACAAGAAGATTTCTCAATTGTTTTTTGATGTTTGTTGCATCTTGAACAAGTCTGAAGACATTGAGATGCTCACTTCTGACAATTTTTTCAACCAGATTTGTGATCTCCTGTTATTGTTCCAAGGTCGACCTGCTCTTAAAAGAGAAGCACATGAACATGTCGAATATGAGAGTAATGATTTTGGTGTCTTTTTCACAATGTACACTGTATTATCCACTTTCAGTGAAATGGCTGCTAGAAATCTCAAAAATATACCGAAATTTAGATCAGATCAAATCATTAGATTGATAACTGAAAGATTATTTAATGGTTCCCACCACTATGAACTCGGTGCATCTGGCACTATGAAGAAGCCACTAAATGACATGCAGGTGTTCAACATGAGGAAAGTTAATACTATTGATGGTGACACTAGGTTAACCTTATTCAGAGTTCAGGATGATTATATCAGTTTCTTACATCCACTACATGCCTTTCTCTCTTGGTGTATCCAATATTCTAATGTTGACAAAGATACTTTCCATCCTGGTACTGGGAACTTTGATTTTGACATGTTTGATACCAGGGAAATTATTGTTGAATATCCCTTGAGAGTAATGGTGCTTTTATCTCAAATCAAGGCTGGAATTTGGGTTAGAAATGGCCAAGGAATGAAAACTCAACTGTCTCTTTACACTGATTCTCTTTTACGTGATACTGGTTACAAGAGAGATCTACAACTTATTCAATTGGCTGCAAGTTTATACGATCCAAACTTCATACTCTCAACATTTATTAATAGATGGTGTATGGGGTCATGGCTGACGGAGAACTTTGCTTGTCAAGATAATTATGGGAAGGATTCAATGAACATGATGGTTTCGGAGTTTTTATTATTTCTCTTACATCTATTGACCGAAACAGAATATCTTGATGAGTCCGAAAGGCTGAACGATCTGAAAATCAAGAAATCAATTATTCATGCTTTGTGTTTTGAGCCATTAACTCATGCTAAACTTTGTTCCATAGTACCTGAATTTCTTCAAGGCGATAAGAAGTTTGAAACTATTTTGAAGCAGATAACTATTTTTTCAGGTAATTCATCCGAGAGAGCAGGTTATTACAAATTGAAAGATGAATTCTTCGACGAGGTTGACCCTTACTATATTCATTACAATACCAATAAGTCAGAAAAGGCAGAAGAAGTTTTAAAAAAACGAATGGCAAAAAAACTTAATGTCAAACCAAATGAGACCTATATCAAACCAGTAATGAAACCTATCAATTCGCCAATCTATAAAGGGTTGTTTGGTATTACATCGATGAAAATGTTCGCTCAATTTCTAAGGAGTACGCTCAAGTTTATTGACCGTGAAGGACCAGATATGAATACCAGAATGCTTAACCTTGCACTAAACCTAATCCATGTCGCTGTTGAAGGTCAAGAGCTCAGCTACATTTTGAAGTTTGCTGATAACATTTGGTCTGAACTCATTACTGATCACAACGAGCCTTTTTTCTACGAGAGTGTTGGTTCTCTATTATACAAACTTTTGGCCAATGAAGAATTTGTTGAATTTCATCCCAAGATTAGAGTAATTTTTCTTTCCTTGAAATCGAAGAATAATCTATATGATTCCTATCTTAGTGAGCAAGTACAGAATTATGATTCAACTTTACTACTTGACGAAAACCTGAAAGTCAAGAGCGCAACAGAAGAATCCGAGTTTGATAAGAAAAAGAAACTGGCCAGACAAAGAAGAGAAAAGATTATGGCGAAGTTCAAGAAGCAACAGACTTTATTTTCGGAGAATAATTCAATTGCAGCTGAAGAATCGCAAGACTCTACAAACTCAGACAGCAACATGGATATCGACGAACCTGAATCATACTGGAAGTATCCTGAAGAATGTTGTATTCTATGTCAGATGCCTGCTGCAAATGAAATATTCGGTGTCTTGGGAAATGTTAATAAATCACTTCTTTCAAGAAACATCCCCTTTGGTAGTAAGTATTGGACATTAAAGTCGTTTCAGACTGCTCAGATGGATTCAGAAAGCTCACTCGATAGAGAAAATGAGAATTCTATGAACCAATTCTTTGATACATCTCACCAAGTTAATGTCGTTGGACCAGAGTTCCCAACCAAATCTATAAATCAATTTCATCCAGCCTTCTCATCTTGTGGCCATGGAATGCATCATACTTGTTATCTTGACTACTCGAAGTCAACAAGATCAAAACAACTTCAGATAACCAGAACAGTACATGAAGATTTTGAAAGTGGTGAGATCATCTGTCCATTGTGTAAATCACTCGGAAATGTCTTTATGCCAATTCTATGGGATGGGAACAATAACAAATTGAGTGATTTTGTTTGCAGCAATTGGGGAAATGATTTAGCTCAACTCCCTAAAGTCACATGTAGTGATCCACATGTTGTAAGAGAAACTCTTTCGGATTTATCCTTATATGTTAAAGACTCACTGTTGCCAGACTTGAAAGATGCTGTATCAGGCCGTGACGCCATTAAAGAATTTTCTTATTGCTTGTATGATGTATATACAACAGTCAAAGAATTGACAAAGCCAATCTTGAGACATCAAATTCCAAGACTCCTTGCTGGTACTATCTCTCAACTTGAAATTGCAAATAGAGGTATTCAACATGATTCAGGGTTGGTGGTTGATCTTATTTCCAACCACTCTTTGATTTCTTTGAGAATTTTAACTGAGTTTAAGAACACATGGTACAGCTTTAATGCGATTGGTGAGATGACTGCTCACAACGAAACGCCAAATAGAATATTACTGATGGATGAAGCTGTTGCCAAAGTTGAGATCTTATTCTCCGCTCATATGTTTGAATCCATTGAAGAGGTTGATTTCTTCGAATATGTTGTTGCATGTTTCAAAATTCCTCACATCTCCTCAAATACGATCTACAGAATGGCATATATCTACGAGTTTATTCAAATCTTGGCATCACTTTTAGCCAATGTCACAGATACTGCATATAAAAAGTTCCCAGCATTGTTCAGAATTAATACCATCAAACCTAAGAACCCATCTTCCTTTAAACATCTGAGATCTTTGTTGAAAGCGTTAAGAGATAACCATCCACTATTCGACAATTTACCAGACGCACTCTGTGATCATTCAACTTTTGGTCCAATGATGTTTACTTTGATAACCAGATGTATAACTCCGTTCTTAAGGAAGCTATTGATTTGGGCTGTTGGTATCAATGCTGACTATTCTGGAACTAACATTGAGGATTACAGTATTGATGACAGTGAATGTGAAGCTTCAAGATTGTGCAGACTTTTACAGCTTCCAAACATTGAAGAAATGATTGAGTTGTTCTTGGATAAGTCCACCTTTGAGTTCCATAAATTTAAACAGTTTGTCAACTATGTCTCTACTACCGACAATGACCTAAGTTTCAAAAAAATGAAATTTCCTGGTCAATACGAATTAATTCATCTTCCAACTAAACTTGATGATATTTGCACCAAGTTGCTTCATGTGCATCCATTTTTCGCAGAAAAGAAATATAAAGATCCAGCAGTGTGTCTCTTATGTGGTGAAGTAGTAAATCTTCAAAGGAAAACAGCCAATGGTAATTTAGGTGAATGTTCTAACCATACAAAGAATGAATGTCTATATAATGTTGGTATTTTCCTACTTCCTGAACAGAGCTCATTGTTGTTGTTACACCGTGGGAATGGTTCTTTCTATACCATTCCATTCACTGATAAACATGGCGAATATGAATCTTTTTCGAAAAGGGCCAATGCGTTAAGATTTTCTGAAAAAAGATATGAATATTTGACCAAGAATGTTTGGTTATTAAACGAGCTGCCTAATTTGATTACGAGAAAGCTCGATGGGACTTTAGATACTGGTGGTTGGGAAACCTTGTGAACTGGAATATAGAAATTATATATATATATATATAATAGACTGTATTGTATAACATAATTTATTCTATATGTAACTTCATCCAAACAAATCATTCCATCTAACTCTTTTTCTGACAGCGTTAGAAAACCCTTCATGGTACTTAACCCAAACCTTAACTTCAAAATCAGCAAGACCTTCAGCAGCAACAGTTTCTCTCTTTTGTCTCTTTGCCTTTTGTTCTTGTTCTGCGATCTTTTCATATTGATTCTTTAATATTTGGAAAGATGTCTCACCGACATCATCACCATCGTCTTCTGACTCTTCATTCGAGGCTTTTCCAGATTTAGAAACGGAGACAGAAGAAGACGATTTCCCATGCTTTCTTTTAAGAACACGTAATCTATCGATCTCATTCAACAACACCGGGAAGGAATTTGTTTGTTTATTATATTGTCTTTTGATATCACCTATATTGAATTTTGTCAATGGTGTGAAATCTGGATACGTCTTATAGATAAGATTATAATTATCATCATCTTTACTCTTCAATATTTGCAATTTGAAGGCATTCAATGCGTCGATTGCCGACGTTGATTTATGTTGATTCTGTGATTGATATTGCGGGATATGGATTTTTGAAAGATCTGGAGTTAAAACGTATGGTAAAAAAGGTAAGATATCTGTTGGTAAAGTTTGTAGTTTGATCATTGTACGTAATTGAGCAGGTGTGTTATTGAATAGTAATTTTATGATATTCATATTGTTTTTCTTCATTTCGAAATGTTCATAATCGGATTTGATCTTCATATTGGATTTATTCGATAAATCAGAGAATAATTCATGGAACTGTAAAGCTGTTTCCATGGCATAAGATGAAATATCTCCAGCGGTTGTATCGAATTGTGTCTTGCTCATGAGATCACTGAAATATAACCAATCACTGATCTTACAAGGCTTAGTAAGTTTCAAATCTTGGTAATGCATACTAATGTAAGTTTGGAAACAACCATGGATTATCTTATCGAAATTACCATTAATGGAAATCATACTATTTAATCGTTTGAACTGTTCGGCTTTGGAAGCCCTAGAATCCTTCTGGAATAATTGACTAACGATATTGTACCAAGAAACAGTCATATCTTTCTGTCTTGAATCGTTCAAATCGGCGCCGCTGAATTGTAAAAGATTCAAACAGGATCTGATATCATAATCCGTCAAAGTGACAATCTCTTTTAATTTCAAACCAGATACGACCAATCTTTCAGCATTACAAATGAATTTCAATCTATCAATAAGACTCTTCTCACTGGCCTGTTTAAACCCAACCATTTCACATTGAGATCTCAATTTCTCCAAAGCAGGAGCATAAACGTCGTTACAAATTGCAACAATAGGTCTTAATAAAAATTTGGGACTATTCTTTCCCTTCTCTTTAAAGAATTTATTTGAATCACCAGCTCTTTGAAATCGATGAACAGTTTTCTTGTCATCTGCTAAAATATCTAAAATGACTTTGACAAACCCAAACTCCGCAGCTCCATCAACTTCATCTGCAATAAGACAAACAGGCTTTCCTGAAAATGTTAAGGAACTTAAAGAATTAGTAACTTTATCACGGATTCTTTGTCCTGAACGTTCATCTGATGCATTGATCTCCATCACTTCATATCCACACATCTTAGCGATGATATGTGAGATGGTTGTCTTTCCTAACCCAGGAGCACCACTGATTAGAAGAACCTTTCTATCTGGACGACCAAATGGATCATGATAATGCTTAGAGAAAGATTTTCCAGAAGAGGAATAAGAAGAAGAAATTGATGATGGTTTTGATTGGTCATTCTCTGTGATTGGTTTGAAGTTCTTCTCAAACACGACTCTGTCCCATTGTTTGAACCAATGGACAATCTTTCTATTTGTTTGTTCATTACCTATAAAGTCCATATATTTCGTGGGTCTCCATTTTTCAACCCAAAGAGTATCTTTCTTTGGATTTCCTTGCTCCGTTTTCTTTACTTTAAGGTTGGAAAGGTATGATTTTCCATCGGTATTCTTGGTTTTCACTCTGAGTCTTTCTTTTTCTAATTTAGTGTAAAGGTTATTGATATTTAAGCCGTAACTTTCTTCACGGGATAATTCTAAAGTATTGAGCAATGGTTTGAGAGGTTTATGCTTCTTTCTTAATGTGAACGATTTACCGTTGGAGAGTTTGATTTGTTTATTGTGGTAACGGATTTCTTGTTGGGATTCAGGGATGAAGTTAATGATATCCTCTTCTTCTAATTGAGATGTTTGTTGGTCTATTTTCTTTGTTGTCACTTCCTTTACATCAACACTTGGCAATGACTTCTGTGTCAATAATGGAGTATTCGTCAATTTTAAGTTTTCATCAGTGAGGAAATCATCGTTAAAATCATTTAAATCGTCAAAATCAACATCGTTAGAAACCTCTAATAAAGAAGAAGTTGTAGTAGTAGTAGTTTTAGTCTGTACGGCTTTTGATGAGTCTAAATTGAAATTTTCTTCATCTGCAGTTACAATAGTTGTAGTGGTTCTTTTAATTAGATTCACTTCATTTTTGGTGGTGCTCTGTTCAGTTGTACTTTGAGTTCCGATTAAAAAGGATGAGGAACCTTTTGATAATTGGAGAAACGGTAGCTCAACCAATGGAGGAACTGTTGGTGGTGATGGCATTGAAGGTGAGCTATCAAATATTTTTCTTGATATCTAGATATTCTTTTGACCTCGAGACTAATTCTCGAACTGGAAAGCCTTTGGGAATATGAGATTGTTCCTTTCCCCCTGAAGTCTACAGTTTATATCACTGACGCGTTTGATTTATTCATTTTAGAAATTCGGGAAACTGGCGCGATATTATATATATACTTTCGCGTCTGGTCGGATTGATTCTGTGCATAATAGTGCATGTCCAGGTTTTTGGAAATAGTTACAAATATTATCTAGATCTTCATTAATCTTTCCTCAAAACGAGTCGTCATCCCAAAAAAAAAAAAAATCATGATCCTCAATTATAGTTTATTCAAAATTGAAAGACCAATATAAACACCCTGATTCCAGATATTTGGAAACTTCCTTTTTTCAATACCAAAATTTCCATCTCATCATACCATACGCCTGTCAACTTGCACCCGAATGAACAACACACCGATAATAACGAAAGTATAAGCTCCAATATCGTCAAGATCGCTGTAATGAAATTCAATTACAATATATTCCTTTGATTTTTATCATGTCAGTTAAAATATATATGTTGTAGATTCACGTTGGATTTGATCGTAATTGAATGATATCGGGAAGCAATGTACCTTAAGATTATTTAATTACATTTATATGGCCCTATCTATTGCTTTGACACATATTTTGAAATATTTATTTTAGAAACCAACAAAAAAAACTCGCACGAGATCGGAAAAGGCTATCTTCTTACCTTTTCACTGATACTTCTAGGTGTTTAATCTGTGTTTTTATGAACACGAAATCGGCCGTGTGGTCTAGTGGTATGATACCCGCTTTGGGAATAATTTCTTTTGTTTGAAAGTTTTCTCTCAAATATGCGGGTGGCCCGGGGTTCAATTCCCCGCTCGGCCCTTTTTTAATTTTAATTTTTTGCTTATTTTATATACATTTCTTAGTCACGTGCCATATGGGTATCATTTCGCGATCGATCAACAACCGCAGCACACGCTGGCGTCAACGAAATAAAACTAACAACACCCACCCAAACTCATTCATTTGTAAACTGGCGAGTTTCACACAGTTTTACTAATCTTTTTCATACTTCAGTACTTTACTACAATTTTCTCACATAATGGTTTCTGTATGTCCTTGAGCAATTCTTTTTTTTTTAACTATGAGTCAATAAAAACTAACTAGATGGTTCTATTTTTTTTCAGGAAGCTGAATTATTGTGCGTATTTTTTACTTGCGCTTGATCTTAAGCTGGATGAATTTCATCATCTATAGATATCGAACATTTATCGATTAGAGAATGGAGAAATATCTTATTATGATCGATTGGCCACATATATTACCTGATATAATTTTCAGATCAAACGAAATATACTAACCATTTTCAATAGATCATCATTCCCACAAGTCAGTGCCCCTGGTACACCAGAAGGTTACCCAGGTAACCTTACCGCTGATCAAGAATCCAAATTATCACAAATGAGAGAAATCTTGAAGGCTAAGAACTACGAATTACGTTTAGATGACAGTACCTTACTTCGTTTTTTAAGAGCCCGTAAATTTGACGTTAACTTAGCCCTTGAAATGTTTGAAGCTTGTGAAAAATGGAGAAAGGAGTTCGGTACTGATACTATCTTGAAGGATTTTCACTATGAAGAGAAACCATTGGTTGCCAAATTTTATCCACAATACTACCACAAGACTGACATTGATGGCCGTCCAGTTTATATTGAGGAATTAGGTACCGTCAACCTTACTGAAATGTACAAGATCACTAACCAAGAACGTATGTTGAAGAACTTGGTCTGGGAATACGAATCCTTCACTCAGCACAGATTACCAGCTTGTTCCAGAAAGGCTGGTCATTTGATTGAAACCTCTTGTACCATTTTGGATTTAAAGGGTATCTCTATTTCATCTGCTTACTCCGTTCTTTCATATGTGAAGGAAGCCTCCAACATTGGTCAAAACTACTACCCAGAAAGAATGGGTAAGTTTTATCTTATCAATGCTCCATTTGGTTTCTCTACTGCCTTCAAGTTGTTCAAGCCATTCTTGGATCCAGTTTCTGTTGCTAAGATCTTCATTTTATCCTCTTCCTACCAAAAGGAATTATTAAAACAAATCCCAGCTGAAAACTTACCAGTCAAGTTCGGTGGTAAGAGTACTGTTGATGAGGCTCAAGGTGGTTTATTATTATCTGATGTTGGTCCATGGAGAGAAGCTAAATTTGTCGGTCCAGAAGGTGAAGCTCCAAAGGCTTTTGCTTTATAAAGGAAAAGAAAAGGTAAGTTTGATATTTACTCATAGATTTCATAATTTCTCAATTGTTTACATCCTCTATCCTCTGTTTTAACTGATGAGTTTTATATAGAATTTTGAAAGGTCCTTAGGTCCCTCACGTGTAGTTTAAAAATTACATCTTAGAAGTTTATCATTTGAATCATAAAACTTTGATTGATTTTTATTTATATATATAAGGAATATGCAGTTTCTAAAAAAAAGTTGTTTTAACAAAATCTATCAACTCTCTCTCTCTACTCAAACTTCATCATGAGTATTAATTAGAAAGAAGAATTATGAGAACAAAAATAAATTCATATCGGGAACTAGAACAAAATCATTAATAAACAGCTTCACTTTTTTTTAAAGTTGTGTTGTTGTGAGAAAAAAAAGGAGGGTAGAATATAGGGAGTAGGAGAAATAAACAAAAAGATAGATGGATGAATGGATGTATTGATTGATTTATTCGTCATCTTCTTCTTCAGCGGCACCGTTTAAGGTGAGTTTAACATCCTTCCATAACTTACCCTTGTTGTGGTTTTCAAACCAGGTGTTAAGGACAGAGTCAAAGGCTGGTTGGAAAAGGAACCCAGCAAAGAAGATGGTACCGACAAAAGTGGAGTTTCTCTTGAAAATAGTGTTGTAGATGGTGGTGTAGAAAGACTAAGGTAAGCGCAAAATGTTAGTATCAATGACCATATGAGCAATGTTTGGTATCCATATCGGTGATGTTTGTAAAACTCATGGAGTGTTTTGATATTCTCTTCTTGTCCCTTGCAAAATCATTCAATTGTATCTTATTTTAATACTGTGAGATAATAGTAATCCATTAATTCTTCGATATATTTGAACATCATCATATGATACGGAATCATTTACATACCATCTTGGTTTCTTGATAAGACTAATTCTTAAGATAAGAAGCACGACAAGTACGTTTTAATCTTGGGCTTTATATCTGTAGGGGCTGACTACATTTTGATGTTTTTCCCTTCCTGTTTTTTTCCATCGATTTTTAAAGTAACGCGCATTTCACTGTTGCTCATTGGCTGAAAAGGCTCGCGACAGTCCCAGTTTCGCTTATATAATTTCTTATGTAATCAGGGTGTCTAACCGAGGCTGAAAATAACACAATTGAAGAAAAAAAGGACTTGAAATTAATAAATCCAATTTTACAAGTAATTAGATAATTGTACTTCAGAAAAAAGAAAAAGAAATCTAATAGAAATATTTATGCAGAGAGATCTTGGTCTATATGATTATTGTTCATACTGACAAAGAATTATCTTCCAAAATTTTGGAGGTGTATGTAGTCAAGATCTCAAATCTACAAAATTGTATGTTGACGACAAAGACATATATAGTTGATAAAAAATAAAATAAATAAATCCAATTCACTGAACTTGATTGAACAGCAATACTCATGTAAGAATCAAAACAACAAAAGAAAGAGCAAAGCTGAGAGTAATAGCTCTGAAAGTCTTTCCTAAGCCAGCGCCGTTATTCCATGAGTTACCACCCGAGTTTGAATCTTCAACTTTGTGACTGCTTGTGGAGTTATAATCTAAAGTTGATGATGATGATACTGGTTCAAGAGTGGAAGTAACCAGTGTTGATACAACAGATTCAGTCGTTGAGTCAATGGATATGGTGGTGTGAAGGCTAATGTCACTGGAACTGGAACTGGATGTACCTGAAGAGTGATCTTCTCCGTTATAAGTTGATGAGATATGTACACTGGAACTTTGTTCAGTGGTGCTACTTTGCTCAGTGGTGCTTTGTACACTGGAACTTTGTTCAGTGGTGCTTTGTTCAGTGGTGCTTTGTTCAGTGGTGATTTGCTCAGTGGTGCTTTGTACACTGGAACTTTGTACACTGGAACTTTGTTCAGTGGTGCTTTGTTCAGTGGTGCTTTGTTCAGTGGTGCTTTGTTCAGTGGTGCTTTGTTCAGTGGTGCTTTGTTCAGTGGTGCTCTGCTCATCATTGTCTTCAAGTTCAGAGCCTTCGGATAATAAAGCAAACTCCTCAACACCTTTCTTCATTCTTCCCAAAACTTCACCATCTTTAGCTTCGATTGATTGCCAAGTACCAGACTTGTCACTGTATGAGTATTCACTACCAGAAGAGTAATCAGTAACAATAACACTCTTAATATGCATGGTGAAAGGAGCTTGAGTGAAATCTGTCAAACCACCTGCCCATTGAATAGTACCTGGAGCATTGTCAGGATCACCACCTGCCCAAACACCAGCCATGACATACATAGGACTTTGAGGGTAACCTGAAGCAGAGTCATTTCTTAAAACTCTTATGACTTGACCATCCAGGTACCAGGTCAAAGATTCATTAGTCCAATCAATTGTGTAGTTGTGGAAGGTCTGTTGAGGCTCATAGACACTATGGATCTGACCTCTGTCGTATGTTATTGTATTACCCTTAGAGAAGAAGTTGGTTTGGACTTCAGTGGTATCACTACCAATCCATTCTAAATCAATTTCATCCAAATCATCACTCTGCAAGTAAAACGATGAAACAACACCTCTACCAGGAGCAGCCTTCATTACAACTTCTAATTTACCAAACATAATATAAAAGTCAGATTTTAAGGCTGGGTTGTCTAATCTTTGGGCCAAAGTCATAGATACACCTTCATCACCATAAGTGATACGATCTGGGTACGTCTCTTCGTTGAACCATTTTGATTTTGATTTGAAATTATCAACAATTGTTGTTGATAGGGCCTTATTAGCTGGACAAGTTACATCTGACTTTAAAGGGTTGCATGTTGAAGTTGCATCAACAGCAGGAATAACCATAAGTGAGGCCAACGCCAATGTAGATAAGAGCATTTTGTGGGATGTGATAGTAGTGTTAATTACAATTTGAAAGAACGTCTGGTTTTAACTCTCCTAATGAAAATTGACGAGCAGATAATCCATTATTAAATACCTTAGATCCCCCATCTTAAATTTTGATTTCAGATCAGATGCTTGTTCTTTTCTTAGAAACTCCTGCAGAAATACATTTACTGTTTTTGTGGAGGGATAAATATTCAAAGCTATATTTAGTTAATTTTGTGTAAATTAGGCAGATCCGCCTATTATACATTTTTGCTTGTTTGTTTGTTTGTTTTTTTTTTATTTATTCAAGCCCCTTCCTTCCCTTGTTTTGCTTAAGCACTTTTTTTCGCGGTTATTACCAATACAGGCCATATATATACTCAATTGATTAAATATTTGTATTTATTAAACAGATAATCCAGTAAATGAAATTATTTCATTATCACAAGTTCTTTTTTTTTGTGTGTTTTTGTGTTTGTTTTTGCTTTGATATATACCAGTGTTTTAACAGTTTTGTCAAAAGTCTTCTAAAAATAGTTGTCGCGATTGAAATGTAAACAAAAAAAAAAGAAATCAAGACTTTTATCCCTTTAATTAATAACACAAAGGGATAACACTTGGCAGGCGGGCCACGACTCACAACCAACAGGTACGTATGACGACAGAAATTAATCAAAAGGGTTTTGTACAACCCCGCTATAATTAGAGCAAAAGAGAGACACAAAACTTTATAAGGTGTCCTTTGATGTTCGGGTGTTTCCAAATTCTGATCTGTGATGAACACAAAACACAAATTAGATAAAGACTAAATCCTGTTTACAATTCTAAACAAGAACTGTATCATATCCAACCCGCAAACTTTGAACTTTCCCACTTAACCATGATCCAATTGTAGCTAATGTTCATAGATAATGATTCATTCAAATGTTATAAATAGCATATTAGAGATCCTCCTTCCACGCTAAATTGGAAGGATTATATTTATATTAAAAAAAAAAAAAAAAAACAATAAAAATCAAATCAACAATTATTAATATTTCGCTATATCTTACCCATTCCCCTTGAAATCACTGGGATCTATATATCTATTACAATATGTCTGTTACACTTGAGGAATCTTCTATTCTTTTAGCCAACACCACTGTCAATATTGTCAGTTCCAACCAATTTCTCCACATTTTGGACTTTCTCAATGCTTCCAGATCAGGGATTGCTCAAAGTACCGCAGGTATATCATTCCAAACATTTCTTTCGTCTCTAGTTATATCAATATTATATTGTGGTTTCCAGGTTTCCATCTTCAGCTTGCTTAGATCAAAGATAAAACATATCTATCAACCAAATTGTTACTATGTTTCTGATAGAAGAAAAGTACCGCCTTTAAAAGAGGGTTTATTTTCCTGGCTCCCTGCTACCATAATGTGTTCCATGGATGATTATCAAGATTTTGGGCTTGATGCTTATTTTATTCTTAGATTCTTAACTTTCTTGATTGTTCTCTTCTTTGGTTTGGCATTGGTTAACATTCCTATTTTGATTACTGTTAATTATACTTCAGGTTATTCTAGCTATTCTGAATCAGATATCTTGGATTACACCAATGGGACTTTGCCTCTTGTTATTGGGTTAGACTCTATCTCCATGTCTAATATTGCTCCAAAGTTCTCCAATCGTTTAAGCATCCATCTTACAATGTTGGTGATTTCTATTATTTGGTTCCATGTTTTGGTTATCAACCAATTGAGAGAATACGTGAGAATCAAGGATAGATTTCTTACTGAAATGAGTTCCCAAAATGCCACCACTACCATTGACAGAATCAGAGACCACAGAAATACAATCATGATTGATAACGTGCCTTTGAATATGATTGATAAAAAGATCCTCAAAGAAATGTTTGACAATATTTGTGGTTCCAAAATAATGAACATTTGGTTTGTTTACGATTACGGTGGGTTGAAGAACTGCTATGAACGTCATCTTATTCTTCTTGACCAAATCGAGCAATTAGAAACCTTGATCATTTACAAAAAATTCTTTGATGATTCTGTCGAGCTGAAACCTAAAGACCGGACTACTTACAGGAACCATTACATCAAGTACAAAATGAGGCTTTTTATGACCTACAGAATAGAATATCTCCTTGGATTTATTCCATATGCTGTATGGCCTAACTTGAATGAACTATTGGTTAAGACTACGGAGAAGTTCATACATAATCGTCACTTGATGATGGAAATGCGGGAAAGATTGGCCGCCAGAGATAGAAGTCCCTTGACAGATCACAGATATAACAAGGTCTTTATTCAATTTGATCGCTCTTTACCAGTACATCTTTTGGATCAAATCCAGATCTCAAACAAGTTGAACCAGTTTGACAAGACCATGCTTTATACTAATCCAAAAGATATCCATTGGTCTAGTCTCTCTATTCAGAGCAACATGTTGGTTTTCTTGAGAATTGTTATTGGCAACTTCTTAGCTTGTGTCATTACTTTGGGTTGGGTTGTTCCAGTTGCTTTTATTGGTTTAGTAACACAGATGCCATACTTGACAGTGTTATACCCTTTCCTCTCCTGGATGAGAATATTACCAGATTATATCACAGATGTCATCTCTAATTTGCTTTCAGTGATACTTTTGATGTGCTTATCTGAGATGGTTCCTTTTATTTTTAGATGGTTGAGTGCAATTAAATGCAAAAGATCTGGTGCAGAGATTGAACTTGATGTTCAAAAATGGATGTTCTTTTTTCTTTTTATTCATATTTTTCTCATTGTTACAATTTCTTCAGGTTTCACAGTTATTCTTCAAGGATTATTAAATAACCCAGTTTCCATTCCTAATATTTTAGCTTATAACTTGCCCAAATGTTCAAACTTTTTCTTCACATATATATTGGTCAGAGGATTATCATACTTTGGAAATACACTTGTTCAAAACAACCAATTACTCAAGTATTTTTTGATTGATCCACTTCGTCAGTCCACTCCTAGAAGAAGGTTTGAATGTTTGGCTAGTCTTCCATCTTACAAATGGGGATCAATCTACGCAACATTCTCGGTTTTGGGGTCTATTGGTTTGATATACAGTATTTTATCTCCTTTGATCCTCGTTTTCTGTGTCATCTCATTTACTTTGATATTGATTTCTTTAAAATATTCTTTGAAATATCAATACAATCAGGTCAACATCTCAGAGAACTATGGTCAATTTTATCCAACGGCACTTTATCATTTGTACGCAGGAGTTTATTTCTTGGAGATCTGTCTCATTGGGTTATTTGCCTTGTCAAGAAACCAATACGGTGAAGCTAATTGTTTATACCATGCTCTTATGACATTCTTACTTTTGATTTTAACAGCTGTTGGTCAAAGTCAAACCCAAAAACTCTTTTGTAAGCTTTTGAGCAAGAACTTATCCTTGACATTGCATAAATCTATTGGCAATAGTCAAATTAAGTCAACTGAGGAGGGAGATAGAGCCATTATGTCAAATCTTGAGGAGAAGGGATTCTTTAATGATACCTACGTCCAAGAATGCTTCCAACATAATAATGCAACAGTCTGGTTACCAAAGGATGATTTTGGATTCTCTAACTCAGAGATTATTTATTTGAAGGAATTGGGAATTGACTGTTCCAATGCTAATTCAATATTAACAGGTGATGGTGTTATTAAAATTTATAATTCACCTCCTGATTTCTTAGATGATTATGGCAATTAATCAACAATTGAAGAGAAAGAAAAAAAGCAGGAGATCTAATCTGCTCCATTTACGATACATTAGATTATGGATATTTGAATTCTAGGTATTTTTAATTGTACGTGATTGTTTCAAGGTTAATTAATAATATATTAATAAATTTTATAAAAATTGATATAATTTAACATTTTAATTCCCTTAACATTTCAAGTATTCTTTCATACGTATGTTGAGTTAATATTTGTCTTTTTTTGTTTTTTTTAGAGAAATATAAGTTTTACGTATTAATTTATTTAAACAGAATTTTTATTTATAAAACAAAATAAATTAAAATGAAATTAAAATTCCACCAGGCAGAAAAAAGTAAATAAATAAATAAATAATTAATTAATTAATTAAATAAAAACAAACTTTAAACAAAATTGTTGCCTGATTTTTTGGATATAAAAGATTTTATAGATTATCGTTTATTGAAAGCAAAAAAAAACAAAAACCACGACCTAATTCTGTTGGGTAATTAATTAACATAGTGGTTATACAATTTGTACTTGTTTTATTCGAACAAAAATATATTAAAAAAAAAGCTTCAAGAAACTATGGTGGTATACAGTGACAAAACCAGAACAAAACCTAGAAAAAGAAAAGAGGCGTTTTGGCCGAGTGGTTAAGGCGAAAGATTAGAAATCTTTTGGGATTTCCCGCACAGGTTCGAGTCCTGTAGACGTCGTTAATTTTTTTCTTCAACATAAGTTTTTTTTTATTTTTTTTTTGTTTCTTAGGGATCTCTTTTTTTAAATTTAATTTCAAGAACTTTTTAAACTTCTAAGATTAGGTATTTAGCTAAAAAGAAAAAAAAAAAGAAGATTTTTTTCCTTCAATTGATATTCTAAAACAAAATAGTATATATACTTTATGGTATTAACCTCTGATGGCGGCCAAATCCAATTTATTACTACTCTTTCTTTGGGTAGTGATACCATTACCTGACCTGTCAACTGCCCTTGTTGTTGGATGCTGTTGTTTATACATCTGTTGTTGACGTTGTGATTGCTGTTGATACTGTTGTTGTATATACTGCTGTTGATTATGATTAATATTCATATGTTGTTGTTGAGACATATGAAGATACTCTGGAGATGTACTATTATGTCCATTCTTGAAGTTGTTTTGCATGTTCATGTGTTGTTGGATTGATGGTTTTTTAGATAAGGATTCACCTTCAATCCAAAGTTTTTTCAATTTAGCTTGAATTTGATCGGATTTAAAAGAATGTAATTTATCTGTTGTAGTTCTAGATTGATTCTTACCATTGATATGAGAAATATGAGTTCTCTTAACACCGTCACTCAAAGGATTAGAAAACCTCTTGACTGTGAGGAACTCTCTTGAGATACGTTCGAACTCTCTTCTGATAATTGGGTTATTGATATCATTATCACTCCCATTAACTCCAGTGATATCTAACAGACTGTTTTCTCTTTGTAACCATAATTTCTGCTGTGTTCTTGTCTCAATATTCGAAGATGAAGCTGCAGTGTCGTTATTCTTCAAGAATTGATTGAAGTTGAAGTTTGAAGATGCTGTTGGCGTGGAAGAGAAGTTATTATTATTGTTACTTTGTACACTGGAACTGTTGGGAAATTGATTAGCATATTGTTGTTGTCTCGAAAGATTATTGGCTGACTTAAGGTTTAGCATACCATTTTCAGCTCTAAAATACAGTAGAGAATTAGAATCTGTAGATGCTGACGTCGATATATTTTGAGAAGTAGGTTGAATTGTAAATTGTTTTAAAGAATTCGATGATGATGCAACAGAGTTAGCAGGTGCCGGGTGGTGGTTAATATTGTCAACAGAGTGAATGTATTGGATGGAATCATCATTATTGTGTTTGAGTTTGTTTAATTGCATCAATGAGTTTTTAAACTGTTGATCACCAAATTTACGAACAAGTCCCGTTGATTGAGATAATATCATATCATGATAATAGTCAGAAGAACCAGTGGTTGGTGGAGGGTTAGACTGTTGCTGATTACTATTATCAGGTTCTGGATTTGATGAAACTTTAGTGTTAAATTCATTTTCATTTTGTTTAGGGAGTTGCGGTGTGATAACATCATTAATTTTATGTTGATTCTGGTGCATTGTTGAATCATCTGTAAGGTTCAACTCATTGATATTATGTTCTAATTGTTCAGTCTCACAGGAATCAATATCTGCAGGCTGTAGTTGTTGAGTGGCGTTGAGAGATTTTATGGAGTTTCTTCTTTTCTCAATCTCATTGAATTGTGCAGTGTTGTCAGTAACTGTACTGTTATTTCTATTCGATCCTATATTGTCAGAACCTTCAGCTTCTAAATGTTCTTGCGACAATGCCTGTGGAATAAAGTTATTATCATTTTGCAAATTGGATCTTGTGATCAAGCCATTTAACATGAGTTGTTGACCCCCATCTCCATTTTCTTCATCTGTAAAATCGTCAACTTCCTCTTCAGGAACATCGTCAACTTCCAGATTGGTGTTTCTTCTTTCAAGACCAACATCTTCATCAGAGGAATCTTCATCGTTGCGTAAGTCCAAAACAACTGTTTGAGAAGACCCTGATCTTTTCATACTTGGCATAAGCTGATGGGACCTTGTTCTGGCTAAAGGCTGCAAGGAGGTTAGAGAGGTCAATTTGGTGAAACTTCTGCTTTTCCTATTACTGGACACATGATGTAATCCATCCGAACTCTTCGATCTGTTCATGCCTGGTCTTGAGTTTGAGGAGATGTCGTCTGTGCTCATGTTGCGGTTAAGTTTGTTCAAGTTTCTTCCTATAGATGCAGATCTCTGATGAGACTTGGATACAAATTGTTTCAAAGGTTTCTTCTCAGTTTGTGGTTGAATTTGATGTGATAATGATTGAGACTTCTTCATGATCAAAAGGTTAGTAAAAAGGCTCTATTTTCAGGTCCTGAATAACACGGTATGATAAAATAAAATTAAAAAAAAATATATATATAATATAATAATCTGACTTTGGTAGATGGACAAAATTGGAGGTAAGTTTATTAAAATATGTGAATATAAAAACAATTTGATAGAACGTTTTTGGTTTGTCCGCCCGTCAACAGGTTACATGACCCGTTCCCTTTTTGGCAGAATGTTATTTGGAGAAAAAGGCATAAGGGCATATCGATAGGGAGGCGTTTTTAAAAAAAAAAAAAAAAAAAGAATCACAAATACTTCATTTTCTTCTTCTTAACTTAAATTTTTTTTTTCTTTTTCTAGGAATTTAATTAATAATTAAAAAAAAAAAGGGAAAGATGGATTTATACAAGGTATCTGATTTCTACATTAACCTTCTTGTAAATGGAGAAGAAGATTCAACAAATAAAAAAAAACATAAGTCATTTATTGCTGCTCCATCAAGTTCCCTTCCAGGAAGCAAGATTAAAGTTCTTCTTTTAGATCAACACACAACTTCAATCATATCATTAAACTCCACACAGTCTGAACTTCTCAAGCATGACATTTATCTCATAACGAGATTAGATAATTCCAACAGAGATAAGATGAAGCACTTGAAGGCCATAGTTTATGTTAAACCTACTGATGAATCTATCAATTATCTCCTTGATGAACTTAGAAATCCTAAATACTCCGCCTATGAGATCTTCTTCACTAGTATTATTACAAAGTCTCAATTGGAAAAGTTAGCCGAAGCCGATGATTCAGAGGTTGTTATTAAAGTTCAAGAAATCTTCCAAGATTATCTCACTATTAACAAAGATTTATTCCATTTCGATATGAAAATACCACAAAACAGAATCTATGGTGACCATCTTGGCTCATGGTCAGGGTTTGCTTTTAATAGAACTGTTGAAGGTCTAACGTCATTGTTATTGTCGTTGAAGACCAAACCAGTAATTAGATACGAATCAAATAGTTCAATGGGCTCCAAATTAGCCAAGGAATTGATTTATACTATTGAGAGCCCAAATAACACTTCTCTATTTGATTTCAAATTGAGGGATACTCCACCTTTGTTATTGATACTCGACAGAAAGAATGATCCAATTACTCCGTTATTATTTCCTTGGACTTTCCAATCAATGGTGCATGAATTGATAGGTATTGATAACAATAAGGTTGATCTTTCAAATACTCCAGGAATCAGCAAAGAATTAGAAAAAATTGTCTTGAGTTCTAAACAGGATCAATTTTTTGAAGAATCAATGTTTTTAAATTTTGGTGATCTTAGTGATAAAATTAAAAGTTATGTCACTGATTATAAGTCTAAAACAAACAGTAACAAAAAAATTGAATCCATTGATGATATGAAACAATTTATTGAAGAATTCCCTGAATTTAAAAAACTATCTGGAAATGTAAGTAAACATATGACCTTAGCTTCCGAGATTAACAGACAATTGAATCAACAAAGATTATGGGAAGTTTCAGAAATTGAGCAGAATTTATCATCAAATGATCATCACAACCAAGATCTAAAGGATATTGAAAACATCTTAAACAATGTTTCAGTCGATCCTTCGCAAAGACCATCACCAATTCCTATGAACTTGAAATTAAGACTTGTTATACTATACGCTTTAAGATACGAGACCAACACAAACAATCAGCTTTCAAAACTCAAATCCATCCTTACAAATCAAGGATTGCCACAACAAGATCTTTTATTGATTGATTATTTCCTTCAATATTCAGGACATCGTAAGAGATTAAACGATGAAGACAACATTTTTGATAAAGCCACATCGAATTTATTGACATCAGGATTCAAGACTAATCATAATAATGACAACATTTTCATGCAACATATTCCACGTCTTGAAAATATTATTAGTAAGATCGCAAGAGGGAAATTATCAGAAAAGAACTATCCTTTATTATCACCTTATGCCGATCATGAATATAATAATAGTAACCCAGTCAACAACCAACAAGGTAAGTTGGCATTGGAGAAGGTACAAGATCTTATTATCTTTTTTATTGGCGGTACTACTTTTGAGGAAGCTAGAATTGTTGATAACTTGAAGAAACAAAACCCAAGCTTGAGAATCATACTTGGTGGGTCTTCTATTCTTAATACCCATTCTTTTATGGAAGAGATCAAGGATGCTGGTGAAAGATGGCCTAAATCAACTAGATAGATGTATATTTTATTTCAAAATAATCAAATTGAATTTTATTACAATAACTGATTTCTTCTCTACATTTCAAAATTAAAATTGTCTTTTTTGCCTTGTGGATCAAAAAAATCAAAAATAAATTAATTAGGGCCGAGCGGGGATTTGAACCCCGGGCCACCCGCATATTTGAGTTGATAACATTACAGTTCTCAATTCCCAAAGCGGGTATCATACCCCTAGACCACACGGCCTAATTAATAGTGAAAAAATACATGCTTATTTATATAAGTATGAATAAATTTAAAACGAAAAACGTGACTTGCACGTGGATTGTTTTAGCAATCTTCGCGCTTTTTATCAATGTTCAATTACCAATATCGAATATGAAATAATAGAATCTGGTAAAACGACTTTGTACACAGCTTGTGTTTTTTTTTTTTTTTTTTTTTTTTTTTTTTTTTTTTTTCAAATTGAAAACCACAGGACAATCAACATGTTCAGATCGTTTCTACAAAAGAGATCGGTTTCTCTTGCACCATATTTAACAAGATCCTTAAGAACGAAGACGATATCACCAATTTCTTTAGGTCCTAGATTTTCCCAATACACTCCGTCATTATCGCAGCCATCATCTAACTTAATCGGTAGAAGAACCCTCATTACCTCACCAATTGATTGGGAACCTGTGAAAACTACAAAGAAGAATGAATGGACAATCTCCAAGTATGTCTTTTTGACTTTATTGATTTTAATGCCTGTTATTTCCTTCTTGTTGGGTACTTGGCAATTGCGTCGTTTGAAATGGAAGAATAATTTGATCGCAACATCGGAAGACCGCTTGACCCACCCAGCTATCCCACTTCCAAAGAATATTCAGCCAGATGACGCAGATGACTGGCAATATAGACGTGTTATTGTCAAGGGTAAATTCGATCACTCCAGAGAAGTCTTTGTAGGACCTAAGGTTCAAAATGAAATGAAAGGTTATGTTCTATACACTCCCTTAGTAAGATCCGATGGTGGGGAAGATATCTTGATAGAAAGAGGATTTATCACTGACGAGAATGTTCTCCCTCAAAGACGTTCTGTGAAGCATCTTTCTGTGCCAGAACATGAAGTTGAAATCGAATGTATTATTAAGGTTATCAATCCAAAGGCTTCCTTGACATGGGAAAAGGTAGATCCCGATTCAAGATTATGGCATGTGCTTGACGTGGAAGACATGACTGACTTCACAAAGACAATGAGATTACATGTTTGTGCTTTAGGTGATTTAAAGGACCATCCAATCAAAACAGTTATTGAAACCCTTCCTAAACCATGGTGGAAATTCTGGGGTTCTAACCCAAAGATGGAGCATGTGGAATTGGACAAAGATATAACCGAAGTTAACGAATTCTCCAAGTACCAGTTTTTAAAGGCTGGTGTTCCAATTGGTAGAAGTGCTAGCATCGACTACAGAAATAATCACTTGAACTACCTTGTTACCTGGTACGGCTTATGTTTGGCCAGTAGTATTCTACTATTCTTCGTCTTGAAAAAGGCTCCAGTTGATCCACTGAAGGATAAATTGAGACATGCTTCCAGGCACACTTAAAATCTCTGTTCATTTAAGTATAACTGTGAGAAAAACGCGTGCATTTTTTTTCCTTGTAAATAGCCTTTGAAAATCAGTTTCTATCGAATGTTTTTATCTTTATAGTTGTGCACCATCTTAGAAGGTAAATAATTAATTAATTCTAAAGTATGGTCAATGTACTGAGCTCAAATTATAAGATAGTTTGCCTAACTATTCACTTGTTTTTTTTTTGTTTTGTTTTCCAAGGCTCCTATATAATAAAAGCGGAACCGCTGTTACATAAGCAATCACCCATTTTGTGCCATTACGTCAACGGGGTTAAATCTGCACAACAAATTTTCACCACCCTACAGCTTTTAGGTAGGTTAAGTACGGCTTCAGATGTGTTGTCTTTGGATTCCTACTAGCGCGGTTGACAACAAAACTTATAACTAGTTTTGGATCGATCTTTAGCATATCAAAAGGCAAAACAAATAGCACCTAAATCTTATCATGAATGAATTTTTTTGAAGTTTATCAGAAGTCAAATTACTACTAGAGACTCTAACAGCTTATCTTAATTAATTGGGAATTAATTAAACGACTGGACCGAGGCTACCCGTTTGAACTAATTTCATCCTGAAATTTCCGTTTTATGTGGATAATTAAAACACCAGTGGGTAGGGGCACAAACAGATATTAATCCGACGCATACTTACGGAATCCTTTAAACACCAGATATTGACACAATTGTTTGAGTTACAGTAACCGAAATTTTTATAGTAATATTCTTTATATCGAATGAATTTTATCAATTAAACTTGGAGTATCTATAGCCGAAGTTTTTTTTGAAACTAGCAAGATAGCGAATCTGGATTATTTCGAATTTTGGACCAATCTTTTCAAACTGAACTACAAAAGTCTTCGAACCAAGTCTGCATACTCTCAATTAGAAATTAGATTATAACCTCCCACTAAAATTTTTACATGAACTTTTGCAATGTTGAAAAAGGGTTTGAGGAAGAGTAATATAGCTAAACATGTATGATACTCTGTCATTTTTGCTCCAGAATTTCACGGGCATGTTACATAATCCAAGATGCAGTTCGGTAAGGCTCGGATCAATTCCCCGCCTACGCGATATTTTCCAAATTAGGAGATATTAGTCTCTCTTATCCGACGTGTAGGCTGAAGCCGGGATTACTTGTGGTGGTAAATAGACGTAATATATGGTAGTATATTGAGGAAATTTCCGACCTCGCAAAAGCTGGCGCGAAGATTTTAGAGGAAAGAGATATATAGAATTAGAGGGGAAGAATTTGTTGGAACATCACATACCTTAGAAGGTAACTAATCGTTCAGCAAAAAGGTTATACAAGTTTTGGGATTTAAACTAAATTCTCTGCGTTAAGTTTGTTGGAAAGTTGTGAGTCAACTTTTGGGATGAGTCTTTTCTTCCATTTGCCCCATATCAACGATCGTCTATCGCTGACATAAGCTAACACGTTATATACTTGCCAAAAGGAATTTCCCCCTGTCCGTGCACAAATCTGCAAAAGCTCTTTGGATGATCGGAAATAATTGGGATCGATTTGCTGCAGAGGGATGGACATAAAAGGCTGTTTTATAAAAGGCACAAAGGGAAGAGAATGGAATCTTTCAACAAATACATCAGAAGATCCAATTTTAATTAACCTTTTGCTATAATTTCTAGTTGGCTTAGAAAGTTATATAAACCAGGTACCTCCCACCCTTCATCATAAGCCCAAATTAGTCGGAAAATAAATTTAATAAAAAAAAATTCTTTGCTATGTTACTGTCAAGCTCTATCAAGAAACAAAGATTGCCAAAGTCCAATCTATTTTTCAAAATGACTCAAGAATTCTCCTCTGATACCAAACAAACATCCAAGAAGCCAATCGGTGACGCTGCCAAAGCTCAAATCAACACTCCAAAGTCTACCAGATTATCTGTTGAAGGTCCGATCGAATGTTCCTTAACTGGTTTCCAATTATTGAACTCTCCATTATTCAACAAAGGTTCGGCTTTCACTGATGAAGAAAGAAAGGCTTTCGGCTTACAAGGTCTCTTGCCAGCTCAAGTCAACACCTTGAACGATCAAGTTGAAAGAGCCTACAAGCAATTATCCTACTTGAAGACTCCATTAGCCAAGAATGATTTCTGTTCCTCAATGAGAGTCCAAAACAAGGTATTATTCTACGAATTAGTCAGAAGACATATCAGAGAATTAGTCCCAATCATCTACACCCCAACTGAAGGTGATGCTATTGCTGCTTATTCCCACAGATTCAGAAAGCCAGAAGGCTGTTTCTTGGACATCACTGACCCAGATTCTATCGATGAAAGATTATCTCACTTTGGTGAAGACAAAGATGTCGATTATATTGTCGTCTCTGATGGTGAAGGTATTTTAGGTATTGGTGATCAAGGTGTTGGTGGTGTTAGAATTTCCATCTCCAAGTTGGCCTTGATGACCTTATGTGGTGGTATTCACCCAGGCCGTGTCGTCCCAATCTGTTTAGATGTCGGTACCAACAACAAGAAACTTGCCAACGATGACTTATACATGGGGAACAAGTTCGAAAGAGTCCGTGGTGAAGAGTACGATGCCTTTATTGAAAAGTTCATCAAGGCTGTTAAGAAGAGATTCCCATCTGCCACCATGCATTTTGAAGATTTTGGTGTTACCACCGCCAGAACCATCTTACAAAAATACAGAGGTGAATTGGCTTGTTTTAACGATGATATCCAAGGTACTGGTGCCGTCGTCATGGCATCTCTATCCGCCGCCTTGAAGTACACTAAGAGAGACTTGTTAGACTCTGAAATCGTTATCTATGGTGCTGGTTCTGCCGGTTTAGGGATTGCCGATCAAATTGTTAATCATATGGTTACACATGGTGCCACTGTTGAACAAGCCAAATCCAAGATCCATGCCTTGGACATTAGAGGGTTAATTAAGACTTCCATGAAGGACTCTTCTACTCCAGACCAACATTCTTACGCAGACCCAGATGAGATGTGGGAAGGTATTGACACTACTTCTTTATACGAAGTTGTTAAGAAGATCAAACCAACCTGTTTGATTGGTTGTTCGACTCAAGCTGGTGCTTTCACCAAGCAAATCATTCAAGAAATGCACAAGCACAACGAGAGACCAATTGTCTTCCCATTGTCCAACCCAACCAGATTACACGAAGCTTTCCCAGAAGATTTAATGGAATGGACCAACAATAAAGCCTTAGTGGCCACTGGTTCTCCATTCAAGCCAGTCAACGGTTATGTCATCTCTGAAAACAACAACTGTTTCTCTTTCCCAGGTATTGGTTTAGGTTCCGTCTTATCCAGAGCCACTGTTATCTCTGACACCATGATCTCTGCTGCTGTTGACCAATTAGCTGCTCTATCGCCAATGGGTATTGATGAAAAGCTCGGGTTATTACCACCATTAGAAGTCATCAATGACACATCGTCCAAGGTTGCCGCTGCTGTCATCCTTCAAGCTCTTAAGGAAGGTACTGCCAGAATCGAAGAAGAAATCCAACCAGGTAGGGATGAATACGTTAAGGTCCCAAGAGATTTTGATGAATGTGTCGCTTGGGTTAAATCTCAAATGTGGAAGCCAGAATATAGACCATTGGTCAAGGTTGAACATCAAGAAGACATCCACACACATCAATTTTAAGGTTTAAGGTGAGTTGATACAAAAGTTTTGATTTTTTTTTATTCATTTATTTATTCCTCTGCATTTTTTTCTTCATCATATTCGTTTCATTAAAGGGTTTTGGGTTACATTTTGTACTTTTATGTTTTTTTTTTCTTTTTTTTTTTTTTTTTTTTTTTTTTTTTTTTTTTTTTTTTTTTTTTTTTTTTTTTTTTTTTGTTTATTTCTAATTGCTGTAATTATTGCAGTTTTGCATCTATAATTTTTTCTGTCTTTAATATCTAATTATAATTCTGCAATAAATACATATTTTGATTCAAGATATTTGAGTTAATTGTAGAACATCAATTTAAATAATATTCTAAACTTCAAAAATGATGTTATTGAAAATCAGACGTTATCACATGACAGATTGGTGGGGCCGCGGCCATGACGCGAAAAAAAATCAAAACAAACCATAACATTTCTATAGACTTGTATGGTATTTAGGATAAAACAAGAAGGATAAACTGTATTTAAATCTCATTCCAAAACATCTAAACCTGAAAGTCTTTTTTTATTTAAAAAAAAAAAAAAAAAAAAAAAAAAAACACAATGTCCAAAACACCTAATCATGGAACAACACCAAGAAGTAAGATTCGTACGTCCAACACTTTACCATCTCCTATGATACATCATCCAATCTCCCAAGAAACACCTCTTCGTTCCACTTTGTTACCAAGATTAATAGAATTCCATGATGAATATCAAGACTTTGAATCAAATATGGTTAGCTTAGGAACTGTTGCTGAGAATCTACGAAACTTCAATGAATCTTTCTCCGCTTTTATGTATGGACTTCAGATCAATGCATATACAGTTGATTTTGCAAAAATCCCCGATTATATTAACCCAGAATATATTGAACACAACAAGGAAGTGCTCAAAAAAATTGAACAGGCAGAGAAAGAATTACAGGACTTGAACCAACATAGTACAAGTTATCAAAATGAAGAACCGGAAGAAATTTTAAGTGATGACGATTTTTTCGAAATGCAACCATCTTCTAAGAATATCCAAAGACATCCATTACCAAGAACACGGACAAACCCACCTGTTGGGACGAGAAATCCATCCAATGGAAACACAGGTAGGAGGAGTTTCTTACCAATGAGAACCAATTCTACATTGGGATCACAAGAACAAAGAGGAACAGCAACAGCATCAACATCATCATCTAGAAGAAGAATAACACAAGCAACTAGTTCCATAGGAAGTGCATCTCGTGTCACATCAAAATATCGTCAACAGGATAGTCGTTACGGTGGGTCCAGTTTGAATAGTTCTTCTAATGATTCATCAAGACCTTCTTCTTCTTCTTCTAGAAGTATGGCTAACTATGGAAGGGTCCAGAAACCAAAAAATAATAATAAGAGTTCTGCTTCTTCTATTAATAACAGACCACCTTTCCGTTGATTTTAGTTGCATGAACATTGGGGATTATTTGGGAGATGGCAAAGATCAAGGTTTCTCTATTTTATGTTCAAAATAAATGCAAGCTCATCATGTATCTTAAGTTTAGTAATTAATTAGCTACATTCAAGATGGAAAATCAAAAAAAAAAAAAAAAAAAAAAAAAAAAAAAAAAAAAAAAAAAAAAAGAAAAACTAGTTTACTTTAAGTTAAATAGTTATAGATCGTGCTTAAACTCTTGTGTGTAGTTATGTTTAGAAGGCCTAATTTAATTTGATATTAAATGAGCTATACGGAAATAAGTAAAAATCATTAAGTTCATAAATTAACATATTAACAAGTAAATCTAAGAGTATGGACAGGGAAAGATCAAACACACACACGTATCTAAACTATGCGATAAGGAAAGCAGCTTTTTTTTTCTCAACTTTATAATATTTATAGAATAAAACCAATCAAAATTAAATCAAAACAAACAAACAAACTTTTTAGACATAAATCAGGGGGGGAGGGGTAAAAGAAAGCAAAAGAACACAAATTGGGTGGAAACCAGGGACGGAATTTTTTAATAATAGAATGGTATAAAAAAAAAAGAAAATAATCGTAAATCATTAAGGAGTAACATAAGGAAGTTTTATTGTGACAAAAAAAAAAAAAAGCTCGAATCAAACATTTGTGTTGGTTTGAAAATCATCATTAGTGGCAATCAGCTCTTCCATGATACTTTTAAATTTGCCAGTTAGATTAGGCAAGTCGACATAGCTATCAACAGGAGTCTGGATATTATATGAAGAATTGGATCTGGTAGACATACTTGAATGAGATAAAGTAGGTGGAACATCTTCACACTCTTCGTCACATTCACAGAAACCAACCTTAGATTTGAAGGTGGTCAATTTGTCATTATAATGAGATGTGTTGATACAGTATATCAAATCCCTTGAGGCGGTTACTTCTGTAAAGGTGAATTTTTGAATGTTGTAATATTTAAGGATCATGTTAAGCTTTTCTAGGTCATCATTGACAATGATCAAGTTGCTTTCAATGGATTCCAATTCAGAGATCAGCTGATGTCTATCATCGACTGTCTCTTTGTAGTTTGAAGTTTCGGTAGAAAAGACCTGTAAATGTTGTACATCTTCGTTGATATTGAATTGGTGAAACTTATCAATGTTGGAAGAGTCCAAAGTAATGTAAATGTTCTTCTCGTAATTGTTGAAGTTTAATAAAAACTTATTCAAATGGCGGAGAATCTTGCAATTCAAATTAAAGCTTGATAATTCGTAAATGTTGATGATCTTGATAAATGATAAGCTGACTTGGTTTGGATATCTTTTACCAAGGGCTTGTATTTCCTTAGAAGACATAGTAACATAACATCTTTCGTAATTTGCCAATCTCTTTCGAAAATCTTCTAGTGCTTTGTTGTGGTCCTTGCAATCTTTGTAGTCAGGTCCTTGCAATTTCATCAAGATGTTCTTGTCAATAATTTCAGAGTCCTCACAGACTGATTCAAGGAATAAAACGTTGAAGATCTCACCACATGACTCAGAGTATTTGATGATGTGCTGTATAAGCATGTCTCTTCTCTCCAAAGTGGAGTTAGTGGCATCAAAGACACCCAAGTCACCTTTACCAATATGAAGGAAGTCCAATAATTCGTCCATGGTTTCTAAGGCAAGTTGGTCTCTGTAGTGGACATTGCTTAAATTGGTAGGATCGAAGAAGTCAAAGCGATGTCTCTCGTTGTCACTAGCCTGTGTTCTTCTTTTATTACCAACGTTAAAAAGCTTGACGTTGTACCCACTCCAGCTCAAGTAGTTGTTGATCTTCTTGGTGATATAGGACTTGCCTCTGGCAGGAAGGCCAACCATGATAATAACGGTTCTGTTGTCGTTACTAGGCATGTTGATACTGTTGACACGTCTCGGTATGCACATTTGATTAAAAAAAAAATTATATTAGAGTGAATTTATTTGAATAAAAAAAAAAAAACAAAAGGAAGTTTGAAAAAAGGTAACTTTTTTAGTATAATACAGGGGTTTACCTTAATAGATGTGAGCAAAACACAAAGGTCTTTCAGTGAGTTGAATATGAATAAAGATGAACTTTTAAAGTAAAAGTTTCGCCTCTTTTTTTTTTTTTTTTTTTAAATTTTATAAACGTTAACGTTTATTATATTGTTAGACGGATTTCAGAGGTTTATAAAAGAGGGAAAGGATGATCGATAAAAATTTAATGAGTCTTTCAATGATGCGTATTTACGCTAATAACCGAAAATTTGATCATATGCACCTGTGGTATCATGTAAAGATCTTTTACTATTTTTCCGAGCACCACACTCGGCGGAGCTGTGCCGCTATTACCTGGACAAATTTCTAGTTTTGTGGTACAAAATTTTGGGCTACAGAGTTGAAAATTTGGAGGACAAGTTGGTTTCGCACGAATGGAGAATGATTCATAACATTTCCAGATGACAACAAACTGTGAATGTAGCACTTTGGAGCAAAACCAAATTTTTGAACTAAGACAGATAAATCAGCTATGACATAACAGAAGTGAAAAAAGAAAAAGAGAGAGACTTTTCATGAGAACAAATTTGCCACTGCATTTTCAGTGTTTGGTATGCAAAAAGGAGGGGAACAATTTAAGAAAACACAGACATATAATTTTTTTTGACCGCGCAAGAGGGGAAATTTGGAACCTCTACAGGAGAGCTCAACGGTCAGCCAAACTTTATTATGGAGAAATTTTCGGAAGGCATGGAACCGTAGAAAATTTGGCGGAGAAACTGGCACGTGCACTTCTGAGACTTCACAATATGGGAAACTACCTAAAATGGTAAAATGGACGTTTTCAAGTTAAACTTCCCGTAAAGTTTAGTTCACAATTTTGAGAACGAAAAACTAAATAGATAATTCAACTAAAAAGTTTTTGAAAAGAGGTTGATTTATTTTGGAAATTGACCTTATTTTTATTAGTAATATACATTTGATAACACGGAAAAAAAAATTACCAATTCATTCGAATCCAGGATTGAGTTGTTTTATATTAATTTACAGGTGCGAACCAGTTCGGTAAATTTTAATACACAGTTAAGGCTCAAAATTAATTACTAGATAGTAAGTACACTATAATCACTTTTTTTTGTCGTTTTTTCTTTTTTTTTTTTTTTTTTTTTTTTTTTTTTTTACTTCCAGTCTTGAGAATATCGATCCAGAATGTCGTCTGTATCTGTGACATATGGTTTAAGAACCATTAAATTGAAGACCACACCTTCAACTCCTCTCAATGAACTTCTTGAAAGGTCGATATCCCACTTCAAACTTGACGCCACTGATTCTTATGCTTTACTCCACCAAACAACACAATTATCTAACCTTCCTTTAAGATTATTGAATTTGCCACAAGGTGCTAAGCTAACTTTAAAACAGGTCTCTTCAAAGCCTATCTTAATTCAAATCAAGGTCAATATCCTCAATAATCCACAAAATGAGATTTCTTCCATTGTTAAGAAGCTATTAAATTCATCTACATTAAAGGAATTAATTGAAGAGTTGGAAAAGGATCTAAATTTTTCCATAATTGGTACTTCGTACAAAGTCAAGTTACAAAATATGTCTGGTGCTCTTGAAAACAGCGACAGCTCGTTCACCAATTTCCAGGCTAATACCCTAAAATCATTTGGTTTGGAAAATAGCAGTCTTCTAAGAATGACCTTTGTTAAACAAACCGTCATTGAGAACTCTTCACAACAAAGACCTAATCAGGACATTAGTACACCTGAAGCCAAGAAGCATAAACAAGAATCCACTTCAACTCCTGCTGAACCAACCACAAAAACAGTTGCTGATGTTTCAAAACAGGATTCCACTACGAACCCAATTGTTAAGCAACATACAGATGATACAATTAAACCATCTGCCCAACCCCATGGTGATCAACAAACCTCTGATACTATAATCGAAGAGACATATCAAAAGAATTCAAACCCTGAAGAGCCTATCTCCAAACCAGAATCTGATGTTGAAATGTTAGACGGGCCTGACAAGGAAAAGGATGAACTAGATATCAAAGTTTTTAAAGCTGGCGAGAGTCAAACCCAAGCTCTGGAAACATCAGATTCAGTTTATGATTTAAGCATTCCACAATTGAAAAATTATCAAGAATTATTATCAAAGAAAGCACATGAAAGTCCAAGACAGGCTGAACAGAGAAAGGCCAAGATTCAGAAACAAAAGCTTCAAAACTTAAAGATGATCAACGTTAGAATCAAATTCCCGGATTTAATCTTTGTTGATTTTAACATCTCCTCAAGTAAAACACAAGAGGAACTATACCTATACGTCACTGAAACATTTCTTAAAAAGCAAGATATGGAATTCGAGCTATACATGCCACATCCTTTCACTTTAATTCCAAAAACCACGAACCCTTTGATCAAAAATTTTGAATTGAGAAACCTTTTGTTGTTTCAATCCGAATTCAAAACTAAGGATATTATTAAATCCGAATATTTGAAAGAAGCCAAGGATATTTCTGAGACACTCTCTGAGGATTCAGAAAGATGGAATTCATCAGAAGAAGTAAAAGAAGATATCATATCTAACAAATCAAAACTCAGTTCTGGGGAAGAGATGAAAAAATCAAACGTTCAATACGACCCTAGTAATTCAATTCTAAAATCTAAGGAATCAAAATTGAAGAACTTGTTAAGATTAAGTAAGAAGTAAAAACACATCATGTGTAAAAACTCACAATATAATTGCGAAATGATTGTATAGATAGGTTATTAATTGATAACCTAATTAAAGAAGAAAAAAAAAAATAGAAACCATGAAAGGTATAATAAATAATACTTACCCAATTTTAAAAAAAAAAAAAAAAGCAGTATTTAACCGACGTCAATAGATGAAAACATTTGCTTCAACTTATTGTTGTCATAATCAGGGACCAAACTAACCTGTAACGAAAGTTTGACATCCATCTCACATTTAGAATAAAGTAACGTTAATGACAGATTCAGAACCACTAACCAAACACAGCAGTAATTTCTAATTTGTTTATGATATCCTCTAAAGGTTTATTAGAGGAATTTAAAGCATGACAAACCTTCAATATTAAATTTTTGATGATCAAAGCCAAGTAGTGACATCAAGAAAAACAATTGATGATAATATGTCAACATCAGTATTGACGAAATGTTTTAGTAGAGTTGATTTTTTCTTAACCAGACGAGATGTTCCAAATAGTAAGGTTTTTTTTTTTCCACAGAACCATATAACCTCTTCTGGTCTTTGTCACGGAAATTAATAGAAACTGTGATGATTGATATATCTTTTTGATTCAAAATTAGAAGAGGCAATAACCACAGCATTAAATAGGTTATTGTAAGATAATAATTCCTTGGTTGGGATCCGGTATGACACAAAACAAACGATGAGACGTTGGTTGGAAGAATATCTTTAAAGAAGAAACCAGTAGAGTCGACTCCGGCTATGAAAATAAACTATATTAAAGATATATAGCCTTCATAATTCAGTACAAAGACAACGAGATCATTATTTTTAAAAATACAAACATACAGTTCCCCCTGTTTCAGTCAGAGAAAATTTCATTGTCAAGAAACATTTGAATATATGAATACAATATAACTTTCAATAAACAAAAAAAAAAAAAAATGCAGGTGAACCAAACTTTTTAACTTTTTAAAACACCCAAACAAAGAAAAAAAAATTTAAACCCTTATTTTAAAATCAATGCAAAGATTCCATTCCAGATGGAAGCATATTCAAACAAACAGCCAATCTATCAAAGAACAACTGTCCAAGGGAAATCCCTAAGATAACAGCAAATAAATATGGAATGACACAAGTCATAACGGCCAACATAAGACCATATGCCACTAAAACTTGAATGAATGTCAGAACTAATCTTATAAAGTCTTGATATAGCGACTGTGGAGTGAAGTTTAGAAATTGAGCTAATGGTGATCTCTGTCTCGCTTGATCATGTTGATTAGAATGATGTCTTCTAAGTTTATTGATTTCCAGATCTTCGATTGTGGATGCAAGACTAGACTCGTCTAATTGAATACCACCCTTCCTTTCGATTTCCTTTTCAAGCTCTGTGACAATTTGACTGATTGGATCTTCTCTGAAGATCTTTTGTTCTATATATGATGATGAGAATGAAATACCTCTAAATGCAAATGCTACAAAGAATAATATGACAAAAATGGCAAAACATGTAGCCTTATTAGTAGCGTATAAGTTTTTGAATATCACAGGAACATTCTTATAATTGGATGTTAGGTACATGGAAGCCATGTTCGAGGAAGTTGAAGACATATCCATGGAATTTGTAGATGCCATGGCGGCATTGGCTGTAGCGGAGGGCATGATCATCACAGTGGATGTGGAACCAGAGCCCATCATCTGCATCTTGAGTTGTGTTGAATTTAAGTGAAAACTAGAACTTTGCAAAAAAAAAAAGTAGATACTTCTGAATAGCTTTGTTTCCTAAAACACCAAAACATGTTTCACTTTGGAAAAACAGGATAATATATCATTTTTATTGTTTTTCGACTTGGTAAGTACGTAACATATCATATATCACATAAGAGATCTGATTATATAATCAAATTGCTCAGTTTCTGCATTTTCGCATAAACTTCCCTGTTTGGGTAGAAATATTTGCTCGTTAAAAATCACACTTCCATATCACGTGCAAAACTTGAGGGTTATTTACAGAAAGACGGTTCTCGGCAATTATGGACTGTTAGCTTCGGGCGGGGTGAATGTTCAGGTTTATATAATAAAAAAATCAGGAAACAAATGACAGTGCCTGCGGGTGCAGGAAGATCTGATAACAAAGAACACACGGAGTTCCGCGCGATCTAAATCGAAGGTTAGAAGAACTGGAGTACCTTGAAGATATGAGATCTAAAGAACTATCGGTTATAGCGATCCCATGTGAGGTTTTGTCACAGGAATCAGGGAATAGATTCTAGAAGCCTTAGCTATTAACTCTTACTTATCTCGATTGTCGTTAACCTAAAAAAAAAACCACTAATAAATGTCCCAACTGCATATCCAACAGAAAATATACAGCTATCAACGAATTATGGAACATCTCAGTAGAGTCACATAAATGTAACTTTTTGGTGAATATTGGATATTTTTGTTGTTGTTGGGTTAAAAATAGTACCACAGCTTTCCCACTTTCAGCCAAGTATATTATCCAATTGAAGGTATATGACCCTAGAGCGAAATATCAATTGATAATACGACTGACCAACAGGCATCTTAAGCTGTTGTCACAGGTAAAAACATGTCAAACACCTTAGATTCATGCCGTGCTGCAACCTTTTATATGTCAAGTTTGGAGCCGCGAAACAAGATGAAGCCTGGAAAGACCTTATCATGTTTCATCACGTGGCTAGTAATTCTGGAATATCTTTTGAAAATTGGAGAAGTTTTTTTTTCGATAGACAAACTTGCATTCATCTAGGATTAATTGCTATAGTTAGTTGATCTTATAAGTCTTCATATTTTCCGACTTCTAGTAGTAAAGCAGTTGAGACTCAGTGTGTTCAATTAACTTTCCAATTGGGAACTCTAAATTTCTGTCGCGTTCGTACTCTTTTTCTTGATTCGTTCAGATCAGAAAACAAACAAAAAATATCTTACCAAATCAAACTACGAAATTAAAGGCACTAAGATCGTAAATGAGGAAAATCATTTCTGAAGTTGCCCTATAAGATTGATTTGAATAAGGAAGGTTATGAAGATCTTGTTACCACGCGACTTGTAGTCTGTTCTAAATATTATTATTGACATATGAAAACCGGAGCTATGACTGATTCCTGGTCCTGTGACTTAAATTTTTCACTCCGGCCAGTTCGGCCGGTTGACTCCTGAAATTTCCAATTCTGCCAGAGCGCGATGGCTTTTGTGTTGTTTGATTGGCTGTAGGACCCCCGCCTGAGCCGGTAGCGCTGGTTCTCGACTCCCTGTATGTACCGTACCTACTGAATTTTTTCATTTGGCAGCGTTGACTCCATCCAAGCTGGGCATCGCATGGACGAAAATCTCAACCCACTCATCAAGTATAAATAAGTTCAGATTTCCGACAAACTGGAGGTTATTTGCACACACGATCACTGGCTTAAATTATCATCATCAAGTTTCATAACTTAAAACATCAACATGTCTTTCAGAACTGCTTCCTTAAGATTAGCTAAAATCGCTGCCACCAAGGCCACCCAACAAAGAGCTTTATCCGCTTTAGCCTCTGCCGCTAGACCAACCTTAAAGGCCACCACTCCAATTGTTGGTGCCAGAGGTCTTAAGACTATCAACTTCGGTGGTACTGAAGAAGTTGTCCACGAAAGAGCTGACTGGCCACGTGAAAAGTTACTTGAATACTTCAAGAACGACACCTTAGCTTTAATCGGTTACGGTTCCCAAGGTTACGGTCAAGGTTTAAACTTGAGAGACAACGGTTTAAACGTCATCATTGGTGTTAGACCAAACGGTGTTTCCTGGAAGGCCGCCATTGAAGATGGTTGGGTCCCAGGTCAAAACTTGTTTTCTGTTGAAGAAGCCATCCACAAGGGTTCTTATGTCATGAACTTATTATCTGATGCTGCTCAATCCGAAACCTGGGCTGCTATTAAGCCATTGATCACCGCTGACAAGACCTTATACTTCTCTCACGGTTTCTCCCCAGTCTTCAAGAACTTAACCAACGTCGAAACCCCAGAAAACGTTGATGTTATCTTAGTTGCTCCAAAGGGTTCTGGTAGAACTGTCAGATCCTTATTCAAGGAAGGTAGAGGTATTAACTCCTCTTACGCTGTCTGGAACGACGTTTCCGGTAAGGCCCACGAAAAGGCTCAAGCTTTAGCTGTCGCTGTTGGTTCTGGTTACGTTTACCAAACCACCTTCGAAAGAGAAGTCAACTCTGACTTGTATGGTGAAAGAGGTTGTTTAATGGGTGGTATCCACGGTATGTTCTTAGCTCAATACGAGGTCTTAAGAGAAAACGGTCACACCCCATCAGAAGCTTTCAACGAAACCGTTGAAGAAGCCACTCAATCCTTATACCCATTAGTCGGTAAGTACGGTATGGACTACATGTACGATGCTTGCTCCACCACTGCTAGAAGAGGTGCCTTAGACTGGTACCCAATCTTCAAGGATGCTTTGAAGCCAGTCTTCAACGACTTGTACGAATCTGTCAAGAACGGTTCCGAAACTCAAAGATCCTTAGACTTCAACTCTCAACCAGACTACCGTGAAAAGTTCGAATCTGAATTACAAGTTATCAGAGACATGGAAATCTGGAAGGTTGGTAAGGAAGTCAGAAAGTTACGTCCAGAAAACAACTAAATCATCAACTGAGTTGAGTTTAGTACTGGTGTGATTTCAATCGCTTCCATGCTTTATCGTTTATTATCATATCATATTGGTCATTGAATGACTGTGATGTTTTATTTATTCACTTTTAAGTTCTTTGTTTTTTTTATATTGGGTTTACGGTTCTTATTTATATTTCATTTTTGCATGAACATTGTTTAAGGAAAAGACAGGTTCAGTTTTAAATATATGACTTATAGCCTTTGTGCTATAGTTTATTTAATCACTTTTATTTGGACTGTAGTTTGTAGCTTAAAATTACCCAAGCAGAAACAGCTATTGATAAGCACATTGAATAGTGAATAGCGATTCGTTGTAAGGTCAAAATTGTGGAGAAGGGGTTCCAACTCAGTACTAGATAGACTATAGACCTACGGAATTTATTCAAGAATTTAGCTATTAATTTTAAATAATATATATATATATTATTTTAGATCTCAGAAGTTCAAATAAAAATCAGGGGTCGAGACTCAGGATAGTAAAATCATGAGGACTCCGAAAAGTACTTAATTTTTAAGGCAGTTGTCAAACTTTTTAACAAAACTCCTTCCTGATTAACGGATTAAAGCCCTTGCACCTAAGATAAGAACGCAAATCAGGTGATCAAAAAGTTTTCTGATTTTTGTTTCCTGAAAAAAACTCGCGAATTTTGTAAACTGACGCAGATGATTGCCGTGACTGTGAAAATTTTTCAATTGTGTAAAAATTAATGTCCGGATGTCAAAATCAGTAGTGAAGTTCTACACTATGGTTTGGCTGACAGCCGAGCTAGGATAGTGAAAAAAATAGTAGGAAGAATATCATACCCATATACATAGGAGAGCTATGACGAAACCCACAGATCGCAACCTTAAAATGAGTTTCAACATCTACGTAATTCATAATGGCTGTCGGTAAGAACAAGAGACTATCCAAGGGTAAGAAGGGCTTAAAGAAGAGAGTTGTCGATCCATTCACTAGAAAAGAATGGTACGATATCAAGGCTCCATCCACCTTCGAAAACAGAAACGTTGGTAAGACCTTAGTCAACAAATCTACTGGTTTAAAGAACGCCCACGACTACTTAAAGGGTAGAATTGTCGAAGTCTCCTTAGCTGACTTACAAGGTGCTGAAGACCACTCTTTCAAGAACATCAAGTTAAGAGTTGACGAAGTCCAAGGTAAGAACTTATTGACCAACTTCCATGGTTTAGATTTCACTACCGACAAGTTGAAGTCTATGATCAGAAAGTGGCAAACTTTGATTGAAGCCAATGTTACAGCTAAAACCTCTGACGACTACTTAGTCAGAGTTTTCGGTATTGCCTTCACCAAGCGTCAATCTAACCAAATCAAGAAGACCACTTACGCCCAATCTTCCCACATCAGAGCCATCAGAAAGGTTATCAACGAAATCATCGTCAGAGAAGTTTCCAACTCTACCTTAGCTCAATTAACTTCTAAGTTGATTCCAGATGTTATCTCCCGTGAAATTGAAAAGGCCACCAAGAATATCTTCCCATTGCAAAACGTCCACATCAGAAAGGTCAAGTTATTAAAGCAACCAAAATTTGACTTAGGTTCTTTATTAGCCTTACACGGTGAAGCTTCTACTGAAGAAAAGGGTAAGAAGGTTGCTGCTGGTTTCAAGGACGAAATCTTAGAAACTGTTTAAATTCATTTAGAGTTTTGAATTATGTTAATGAGGTTTTTGTATTGTGTTTTTGTTGCAAAAGGTGATACGAGAAATTTAATGGAATAGAGAGTTGGGAATTATCACTGACGTTATAGTATTAATTAAGGGTTATTTTTTGGATTTTTTATTTTTCGTTTGTTTTGAGTTGAACTTTAATGGGGTTTAATATATAAATCTTAGATCCAATGCTGTATCATTTATTTCTTTATTGATCCAGTTTGGTTATAAGATCTCTGTGTGTATTTATTTCAAATAATGAGGTTTACTAAAATGATAATATAAGACTAAACGTAACACATTCAAAGTAGACAGACTTCATCAATAATCATGTCGCCTTTATTTGTTCAGCCACAATTTTAATCAAAGGCTTTACATTTCGCAAGATAGTGTGGCGTAAACCCGTTGTGGCTGGTGCGTAATAACCTGAATTTTCACAATTTGCCATCGCAATCAACAATCTCCCTTAAAATTGATATGTGGCGGCAGGTCGAAAGGGGGTATATAAATCAATTGCTTTCCATAATTTCTCCAGTTGGTGATTACATCCAGCAATTGACACATCAAATTCATTATTAATCTCTACAGCATATTTATTTTTTCATATATTTCAATGTCCATTCCAAAGCCAGAAGGTAACACCTTAAGATTAGGTTCTATTGCTCCAAACTTCAATGCCGACACTCAAAATGGTGAAATCAACTTATACGATTACCAAGGTGATGATTGGTTAGTATTTTTCTCTCATCCAGCTGATAGAACACCTGTTTGTACAACAGAGTTGGGTGCTTTTGCCAAATTACAACCAGAATTCGCCAAGAGAAACGCCAAATTGATTGGTCTTTCAGTTGATACCACAGACTCTCACAAAGAATGGATCCATGATATCAATGAAATCACAGGATCTCAATTGACTTTCCCATTAATTGCCGATCCAACAAGAGAGATTGCTTTGAAGTATGATATGATTGATTTCCAGGATGCTACCAATATTGACGATTTGGGTGTTCAATTCACCATCAGATCTGTGTTCATAATTGACCCAAAACATTCTATTAGATTGATCTTATCATACCCTGCTTCTACAGGTAGAAATACAGCTGAAGTCTTAAGAGTGTTGGATTCTCTACAAACCGGTGATAAACATAGAGTCACTACCCCTATTAATTGGATCCCAGGTGATGATGTTATTGTTCATCCTTCAGTTTCTAATGAAGAAGCAAAGACTTTATTTCCAAAGTTCAGAATCATCAAGCCATATTTGAGATTGACTCCTTTACAGTTGGATCAGAAATAGTGGAGTGTACATGAATAAATTTTCAAAGAACTATTATTCTGTTTAGCTACCGTATGTTGCGACTTTAACATATTTTATTATTCGAGATTATCGTTCTACATTTATATGATTTAAATCTTGTTATTTATATAAATATATTCTTTGATGATAGTGCAGATTAAACATATGTATACAAATTAAATGAAATAACTTGTCAGATCTTTTCAGAATCAAATTATGAAAAATCCTGTAAAACGTAACAACTACATATATGGTCTGTAGGTGGAAAATAGAAAAATATGAAGAACCAATTAAAATATATATACGAGACTTTAAACCTTGGATAAATGTCTTCTTAAAATTTTATTTTTATTTTTATGCTTCTGCCCATGCTACCTGTTGGGAAAGATGATGTTTAACTCATTTGTGCGAGATCGTAACAATAGTACATATTTACATAAATCTATATGTCGAAATCTAGATAGAAGAAAAAACAGCAATTGTATCTAATATTTTAATTCATTCAAGGAGAGAAAAAAAAATTAATCTTACAATTATTTTTATAACTAGACAAATTGTTATAGATGTTATTAAACTCAGTTTTCCATTCCGTTGACGATAATAGAGATCATCACTAGAAAGTTTGTGTGTGTATGTGTGTTTTTTTTTTCAGAAAAAAAAAAATGGTTAAATAAGTCGATTTTGAGAGATATATTTTGAATTTTTTTGGTGATAAAAATGAAATTTCTGGATTCTAGACCACCTGAAGTATATTGATTTGCAAATTCTTAGATTCTTGTATGACAATTTCAGATTATAAATCATTTTAAATTAAATTATCTGGTTTTAAAATTCAAAAACTTAACAAAATTCAAATAAAGAGTAGCTTCATATTAAATTGTGAAAAAGAAAGAAAAGAAAACATATACACTTAATATATTATTAGAATTAATCATTCAAAGAACCCAAAGAAATTGTGAACTCATTAGGAAATCAATTTTAATTTTTAACCGAATTAATTCTTGCATCTATATGCATGTTAATGCATGATAACTTGCATTAAAGGGGGGGCTTTTTATTTAAAAACGAACATCTTTGAAATTAACCGGTCTCCAAGCAATTAAACTATTAATTATTTTATTAAAATAAATATCCAACCTTAATAAATAAATAAATAAATAATTGATAGCTACCTGGTACCATATTTTAATCTGGATGTCACGTGTTGGGAAATATTATAGTTCAACTATTAGGCCAGATAGATTTAGTTCGGCAATTATTCACGAGATTTAAGGTGTCCATCCAAGCTTATTACATAAACTAATCAATTTTTTTGTTAAACTGCAACAATATATCAAAATATACAATAGGTTTTGATTTTTTTGCTTTTTAAAAAAAACAGCAATCACAACCCTCTCGTAAGTTAACTCATTCGTAAAAAGAAGCTAAATTGTGCTACAAAAATCAGTTATGAAACAAAAAAAAAAGGAGACCGGGGGCAAAAAAAAAATATGCAAGGCTGGTACCTAACATGGCATGTAGGAAACAAGATTGACAGCGTCAGAAGTCGGTTCTTGTGCAGAAACCACTCAATTTTTTATGCTTTTTGCTGAGCTCTTTCCATAACTGGAATTTTTTTTTGAATCGAGATAAAAGAAATGGAACTGCATTAGGTAGAATAAAGACTGATGTTTTTATGCTGTTTTTTTTTTTTTTTTTTTTTTTTT